>OU015499.1:130711957-130778905 GCA_907164885.2 Dolomedes plantarius | reverse complement strand
CCATCATAAATAAAAAAATTTCTGATAGAGGAATAATACAAGAAAGCAATGCCTTAACTGAAGATTACTGCACATGGTGCCAAGCTGTAAAAACTCACCAAATTTAGTACCAATTCATAATTAATATGGAAAAATTAATTATTAAATAGTCCTATCTTTTAAGTTTCCCATGAAATTAACCGTGCATATCAATTTCATTATACATTTTTAAAATATCAAGCACATAAATGATGGTTTGTTATCCTCGATATGATTGGATGTTTTAACAATATTAATATTTTTAAATATGAAATTAAATTTAAAAAAACAAAACACATGAATGTTGGGGAAAATACTGAATTTTTTATAGCCTTGAATTCGGCAATTATATAAGTGGTTCCTTTATTTATGTTCTGCTACAATTGAGATGTAATCTATATAAGAAATGTTTTTATTATTCAGTTTAATGGCTAAATACTCTGCAATCCTGATCCGGCTAAGCTTCACGATTACACCAACAAATGTCAGTGATAATATTGCAGAAATGCCCCTTGGTTTTTTTTTCACTTTTAACAATTCTAATCTGAATGTTGTTCATTTAGATATTTTTAGCCAATGACATTAGAAATTACCTTCAGATAACAAATTAAAAGTTCAGTGAATGAAAAATCTTTTTAATTCTTTTCATAACAATTTTATTTTCTTTCCTTTCAAGGAATACAATCAGGAAGATTACCCCTGTTATTCATATCTCGGTTATTACTTTTATAAATTGATTTTTTACATTGAAAATATTTTAAATTTTAATTTCTGTTTTAAAAATTCACCTGTAAATACTATTGTCATAATTCCTTTTTTCATTCTTCTATATGAGCTGAAATTATCTTGCTACAAACTTTCAAATTTTATATACTTTGTTTATTTTTTTACAAAGTTGGTATTTTTATGTGTCTATCAAGAATTTACATGTTTATTTTATAGCTTTTAAGATTTTTTAAGAAAATAAAATTCTTATATTTTGAATTCATTGTTTCTACACTATCCTATGACAAATTAAAAAAAAAAAATTTGATCTACTTTTAGAAACCAATTGATACATTTTGGACACTTTGGAAATATTTAGGCTGTTTTTATTATTTAATCCAAACAAATGCTGTATTCAATATTTTTTCATCCAAATAATCTTATGTTGTTTATTTGCTACTTATTGTTGAGTTTTCATACAAAATGTCGATTGTCAGGCTAAAAGTTTTAAAACAGTAGGAAATAGTATTTTCCTGAATGAGAACTTCACTTGGAGGAATGTGACAACTTCTCGCTGAATAATACGGGATATGGATCTGTTTCTCGTATATTTTATCTTTCACCGCAATTATTAACAGTTTAAAAACATTTGCATAACTCATAATCAGGAAAATTGCTTAACACGTTATGTCTGACTTGAATGATGATATACCTATACAGCTAGACTGTATAAGACGATCAGATAGATTTTTCGCCAATTTAGCAAAATTTTTTGGTTGCCAAGCAGAGGTGATTATGGTGACAATGTTGTTTCTCTGTAAATTTGTGATGTATTTATCATGTGATTATTTCATGACGGATGTATCAAGTGATTTTGACAGGTGATTTATTTTGACCAATTAGAAGATTCTTCTTAAGTTGAACAATTTTGAATGCAGTGTGTGAGGTCAAATGGTGGATTATAAAGGTAAGTTTAAATTTTGTGCATTATTTGATGTTATTTGTGTGTGTTTTTGTGCTATGTTCGTTTATTGAGTGCAAGGGCTTCTAATAATATTAAATTTAAGTTCTTGGTTGATCTTGAATGATATGGGGAGATGAAGGTGGTTCATAGAGTGGTGTCGCGATGTAGGCTTAATGGTTTCTTATTGTATTTGTTGTTAGATTTCATAACATGTTTGTTGTGTTTATGCATTTCAGTTTTTGATAACTGGGCAGTGGCCTCTAATTGAGCTGCTTGAAGTTAAATCATGTTTTGTGTATTTTACAGTGTAGTTTGTGGCAAAATGAGTAACATGATTGAATTGAGGTTGTTATTTAAGCTGGATTTTATTGGAAACAGGAGTGTAATAGGCTTTGTATGGAGAATTGCCGTTTATGCCTACGAATTCGCACAGCCAGCGCAAGCTTTGTTTTACTGACCGCTACAGCCAGCGGAAGCTTTGTGGTACTGTACTACAGCCAGCGGTTTTTCTGTGATGTTTTTGGACGGATGCGTAATGGAGCGTAGCGAAGTGGAGCAAGGGTATCAGAGCGAAGCGAAGATCCCGTGTGCGCTTACAAGTTTCGTAAAACCAGCGGGAAGTTTGTTTTCCAACTTATTTGTTCTTTCTTGGTCACCATTGATTTTTTTGTTTACATTTCGCAGTTGGGCACAACTGTTCCTAGGTATGTTAACATATTTGTTTTTGATATGCAACAAACCTTAAAACGCTCCACGCCGTTGGCGAGTTTTTCTTTACAGCAAGTACTAAAATGCGCCAAGCAGTAGGTGAAAATGTAATCGCGCCAAATTTTGCCAAATCTGACCGTCTTATCCAGTTTTACCAATTATACATTCTGGATAAAAATTGTAAATAAAATTATCAAAGAAATCTGATTGGCAGGTAAAGGTAAACTTTTAGGAATCTTTTGAAATCGCTGAGTGTCTATATTTTAATAACACACCAACATCGACCAGAAAGTAATAATCTACAAAATAGCTGAAAATAACATACCATAGCTGAATGAAGTATTAACGATCCAAAAGGTATACGTATTGTATTAACATTTAGCTTCACTCACAAAGAAATAGCGTAAAATGTAGAAATCATATATATCATTTTCAACTTCGTAACAAAACAGTTCTGTCATACAATACAGAATAAACAACCTGTAAATTAAACTTACTTGAATGCTGTTTTTGTTTTTTTAGCCTCTAGATTAATGCTATTTCAGTACATGATCTATTCTAAAACCTGCGAAATTTTGTCGCCAACGGTTTTTCTCTTTTAATTATTTTGATTACAGATAATTGAAAGCTACAGATCATATGAAGCTACAGATCTATAGCTTCATGGAAAGCACACAGCAAATTAAACAACAAGCGTAAGCAATACCGTTGCCACTAATGAGTATAAATATACTACTGTAGAAGCGATACGCGGTCGAAGTGGTGACGTCACGTCCACCATCTTGGGCACCTCCGCAATGGCGGCCCATGTTATTCTCCCATAGGACGGAAAAACAAATATTAATATCTCTTAAACTAATGAATATTATCTCCCTGCACGTCCTGAAATCGATAAAGGGGATAAAAATACCCTACCTCAAAAATTGAGGAATGTGATTTCGTACAGGAATAAGAGCAAATGGTGTTTAAATTTCAATTCGATAAGCCTATCGATGTCAAACATAGGCTTAGATGAAGTGATACTCTTGAACTTTTTTATTTAGTGTTTGTGAATAGTTTTATATGTTGTTTCTGTCTATGTGGATATTCTAACATAATATAAGATGAATTGGTAAGTAGATTTTATTCCCACTAACACTTATTTATCCCTAGTGCCATTGTGTTTACAATTTGAATGTGTCACTGATGGTAACGGTATTAAAATGTCACTTTCGATAAACATTATTACTGTAAAACTACTTATGTACCTTATTGTTCATTCGATTTTCCTCAAATATTTGTATGGTAACATTCTTAAAGCACTATAATCCATTTTGCAGAATGAAAGGATTCTTGAAGTTGATATATGGGCTAGTAAAGTATACTGTATTGTTGTTGTTTTTTATGTGTTAGATGTATGCTTTTATTAATTTCTTTATCTGTGTACTTGATTCCCTTCCCTTAAAACTGAATGGGTGTCTGAGTAGGATAGATTTAAGTCAATCTATTCTATGTCAGATTTCTTTTCAGTTAAATCCATGAAACTATAAGATTACTGACAGACTTTATGGCTAAGTATTTTTTCACCCATTGATTTCATGCATCCTTTTTGTTGCTGGCTGGTTTTATGATGGGATTGTTTGATTTAGTATTAGTGTGTTATCAACCTTAGTTTAATGCAGCACTCTTAAAGTATGAAGCATGAAATAATTTATTTCTTTTGCATTGTACTTATATCATACAGTTAGTAGAAGTGATACTCTTCAAATTCTTTATTTAATGTTTATTAACAGCTTATTTTTATGTTGGGTAGTATCTGTTTATGTGAATAATGTAACATTCAGTAAGTAGATGTTTTTCCGAATAATATGTCTGTTAAAGCTTACTTGTTATTGTTTTGAATTATAAATATTGAAAAGTAGTGTTTGGTAACATTGTTTCAGTTATGTATTCTTTATAACTCTTTATGCTTCATAAATAACAGACTTTAATGGCTGTGTGCTTTTTTTTCAGCCATTGATTTCATGTATCCTTTTTGTTACTGGCTGGTGTTAAGACGAATATGTTTTATTTAATGTTATAGAGTGTTATCAATTACTGTTTATATACATATATATATATATATATATAAATTAATACACACACATTTTATATATATATATATATATAATATTAAAAACTAGTAATTTCTTAATTCAACAATCTTAACATTTAAAAACTATTAATTCCTCACTTTACTATTCCAAATTACAAACCCTTTTTTAATTCCTTGAAATAGGTAATTTCCCTTGGGCATTCGTGTTAAAATCCAAGAGATATTCTAAATTTTAGCATTGTCATCCCAGTAAAACTTATATAGAAATCCCATAGTAATAGCCTTTGTAACCCCAGGCAATATTATTAAAGATGGCTGACTTTTTACCGAAATTAAGCTCGACGCGGCGTGGCTACCGAATTAGATCAGATCAGAGCATCAACAAATAACTTTTATCCAATCAAAATGTAAGTCACACCTCTGTGTCACGTGATGGAATGACTTTATAAAACTATCTGGTGTCTAAAATTAGACACACTCTGTAAGAATCGGTCTGTCATATAATCCCGGGCGGACGACTTGGAAAACTTAATAAAATGCTTTAGATTCAATTACGTATCTGTGGTTCCTGTGTCTGCGTTGGGAGTCTTTGCGGGAAAATGCTCGGTTTGTCATCATGTGTATCGGCGACGTCATCCACTCTGGCCTGTTATTTGTTCCTCCATGTCGCCGATGTTACAGGAAAGTCGGTAGGATTCGAACCTACGCGGGAAGATCCCAATGGATTTCCGACGAAATAAGCGGGAGTACATCGTAAAATTTTGTGCGCCTTCGACGCTCCTATTTTTTTTTTCTCTCTTCTCTCGTCTTGCCGTGTGATGACCAGCAATTGCGGATTTAAATTCATCGTTCTTCTATCCGGATTTCAAAATGTGCTTTTTTTTTCTTGCCGTGTGACGACCAGTGACTGCGGATTTAAATTCTTCGCGAGTATCTTCAACAAAAGTGTGGGCGAAATCGAAAGTTAATTTCCAGCCATGTTCTCCTTAGTGAAAAGTTCTATCAGCGTTCTATCGTGCGGTGTTTTGTCAAACAGCGTGATCACCATTTAAATTCTTCGTGAGTGTCATCATGTAAAAAGTGCGTAATCCCCACCATTCAAAAATCATCGAGGTGTTTTTGTGTGTGAATTTAATTAAACCGGTATGCAAGCCCTAGCGCTGTACCGTGAATAAATAAAAATAAAATTTGTGCAACCGAGAATTTTACAGTAACAAGACAAGCATCACATGACCAGGTTGTATGTCTCCCATCATAAACTTTTTAAAATTGTGTAGTAAACTATGATTATATGATATTGTATTCTTGTTTTAAATTGAAATATAATTGTGATATTGTGTTAAACTTATAAGATGGAAGATAAATCTATAAAGACAGAATTTCAGGGGGAAGATAAAATTGAGACAGAATGCAAGGACGATTTTCAACTTGAATATGTAGAGAGGGAATTCAGGGATTTTATTCCTTTTGACCCAGAGGGGGGAATGAAATTACAAAAATGGCTTGCCTATATTGAGCAGAAATTTTCCCAAGCAAATGTTCCAAATGAACAAAAAATAAAAAGTATTTCAAAATTTCTCAAGGGGAAGGCTCTAACAATTTTTGTAAATAATTGCCTAGACATCCAAGATTGGACAGAATTAAAAGACACTTTGCAAGAATTATTCTTTGAGGCAGATTGCGTGGAATTCTCTGAATTTTCCAATTTGAAATTTGAATATAATGATGACTTAACTAAATATTTTCATAAAAAAATTGATGTAGGAAAGAGATTGGGGTTATCACAGAAATTAATACTAGAAGGCCTAACACAAGGCCTAAATGCTCAAATGAGAATGACCATAGCTGCAAATCCTCCTCAAACCACAACAGAATGGATAGTGTTGGCTAATAAGCTAAACAAAATAAATAATGAAGAAAACAAAACTAATCAAGGGGATCGGGATAACTTTTTTAACACTAGATTTGAAAATAGGAACCAATTACGACAGAATTATTACAACCAACCTCAAGTTAGGATGAATTATAGCCCACCTCACCAATTTAGACAAAATTACTCTTCCCAGCCTCAATTTAGACCTAATAATAATCAACAAACTCAGTTTAGACCTAATTATAGTCAGCAGCAACAATTCAGACAATGGCAACCCAGAGATCAAAGGTTGAATAGAAATTTTGCACCCAACCCCAATAACCAAATTAATCACCACCAACAATATGCAGACTTACCATCTAGACCCTGTCGAAAATGTTCTAACTTTGGCATAAGTAATGCTTATCATTGGGAACAAACTTGCTCTATTAATGAGAGATTTGATAGGATGTCGGTGTCAGACAATAAACATCATTATGAGGAACCTGAATTTGAAAGAGATCAGGCGCCAGTATGACAATTACTGTCATTGAGGGGAAACATTATCAGAAATAATAGGGTTGACAAAACAAAAAGACTATATGAAAATGAGAAACAGAATTTTTTAAATTGTGTGATTGACACTGCTTCGACTATTAGTCTGATGTCACAAAAACTGGTCAAGCAGTGTCAACTGAAATGCTATTCAAGCTCTCCAATTAAGGTCAGGCAAGCTGAGGGTGAAATCTTAATTACAACTAAATGTGTATTAACTTTGAGAATAGGGAAAATAATTAGAAACATTTCTGCATATGTTTTGGACAATGACTTGCCTTATCTTATTCTGGGACTTCCTGAGTGTAAAGAGTTTAAATTAGTAATTGATTGTAACCAATTGTGTGTGTATCAAAATAGAATTGCTTTGAAAATGGTTAATATTTGTGATATAAGTAAAATTTCATTACACCTACAAAATAAATGTGGTAATAAGCATGTGGATAATAATAGTAATGGTCATGAAATTGAAGTTTCTGATATGTTTAACCCTTATGAAGAAAATTCGCAGAAAGAAAATGATATTTTCTGTATTGATTATGATGTAAATGACAATTTTAATGAAAGCTCTGGTGAAATCAAAGCAGAAAGTAATCCAAATTATGAAAATGTTGACATTAATGATCAAATCAAAAATTTAGATGTTGATAGGGAATTAAAGAATTTATTGCACAAAAATAATAGACTGTTTTCAACTAACAAATATGACATAGGCAAAATAAGGATGGAACCCCAAAGAATAATCCTAAATTCTGATTTACCAGTGAGTCTAAGAGCATACAGGACTTCGCCAACTGAGGAAAAAGAGATCAGGACCCAAATTAAAAATTTGTTAGAAGCAGGAATCATAAAAGAATCACATAGTTCATACTCAAGTCCTGTGACTTTGGCAAGAAAGCGAAATGAGGGAAAAACTAGACTTTGTATTGATTTCAGAAAATTAAATTTAATTACTAAGACAGATGCAGAACCCTTACCCAGAATTGATGATATTCTAGATAAATTAAGCAGAGCTAATTACTTTTCAACTTTAGACCTTACCTCAGGGTATTGGCATGTGCCCGTCCACCCAAAAGATACTGAGAAATTGGCATTTGCCACTACTTTTGGCTTATACGAATGGCTAAGACTCCCATTTGGTTTAAAGAACGCCCCTGCAATATTCAATAGGACTATCAGGAGAATTTTGGATAAATATAAAGTTAACTTTGCATGCCACTATTTCGATGATATTATAATTTTTTCAGACTCCAAAGAACAACACCTTGAACATTTAGAGATACTATTTAACATTTTCAAAAAAGAGAATATCAAGTTAAAATTAACTAAATGTACTTTTCTGCAACAACAAATTAATTTTCTTGGATATAATGTAACAAATGGGAAAATTGCCCCAGACAACATTAACATTGAAAAGATAAAGTGTTTGAAACCACCAACTAATGTAAAAGAACTCCAAAGATTCTTGGGCACAATAAATGTGTATAATAAGTTTATTCCAAAATATGCAAAAGTAAGACAGCCATTAAATACATTATTGAAAAAGGGGGTAAAATGGGGATGGTCAGACAGGTGCCAAGAAGCTTTTGAGGATCTTAAGAATTTATTGATTTGTAAACCAATATTGCAATTGTATGATATAAACAAAGACTGTCATTTATTTGTGGATGCTAGTAAACAACAGGTTGGAGCTGTTTTAAAACAGCCAGGTGAAGATGGGGTGTTACATCCCATAGCATATCACTCTCGTGTATTAAAGGACTATGAGGCAAATTATTCTATTACTGAACTTGAGTGTTTGGCAATTGTGGACAGTTTAGACAGGTATTATCATTATCTCCACGGGAAAAAGTTCACAATTCACACAGACCATGCTGCCTTAGTTTGGCTTAAAAATGTGAAAAATCTTCGAGGTCGACTCTTTCGCTGGTCATTAAAACTAAGTATGTTCGACTATGAAATTAAATACCAGAAGGGAACTGCAAATATTGAAGCTGACATGCTTTCAAGGAACCCTATTCTAGAACCTAAAACCCAAATAAATCATTTAATTGAACTAAGAAAAATTGTAGAATTTCAAAATAAAGACAATGTACAGGGACTTAAATATAAAAAACTAAATGATGTAATCTACATGAGAAAGAAAGGATTTTTAAAAATCGTAGTACCATTTTCATTGAGGTTAGAAATTTTAAAAAGAGCCCACGAGGACTATGGACACCCTGGAATAAATAAAACAGTGCAATTACTTACACCCCAATATTATTGGCCCAAAATCAATGAGGACATTAGTAATTATGTTAAACATTGCCATACTTGTCAATTAAACAAAAAGAAAAGACAGAAAAGGTTTGTAATTTGGAATAGTAAAGTGAGGAATTAATAGTTTTTAAATGTTAAGATTGTTGAATTAAAAAATTACTAGTTTTTAATATTATAGAATATCCCCCCCGTCCGAGAAGAGGCTGACCTACAATGCCTGCATTGGAGGGCAGACTCACTCAGATGAGTGAGAAGAATGGGCATTAAAAAATTTGAAACTAAGAGTTTGGGTAACACACATACAACAAGGTACCTTCAACACAAAAAATTGGATATCCACGTAGAATTAAAATAAGTGTACACAAATGAATAGTAAATAGATAATTTGAAAATAAAATGAAAAGTATTGAGAATAAATAAAGTTAGAATAAATATGAATAAGTATAATTAAAGAATATTGAATAGAATTTTGGAATGAATAAATATTGTCGAAATAAAATGAATATAAGAAATGATGAAATGAGAATAAGAAATATAAATGATATTCAAAAGAGATTTTTGTTAATAATAAGTAATATTGAAATAAAGGAGATAATGGATATTAAGAAAAAATAATGAGATAAATAAAGATACGAAAACTAGATAATGAGTGATAAGTTTTGTAATTTTTATTATAAACTGTGATTTTTGTTATGTAACTAAAGGACTAATTTTCTTTATATGTAAACAAGTCGAGATAATGTGATATTTATGCATTCTACGTTTGTGAAGCAGAAATGACACAGCACTAAAAAGACTGTGATTTTTTTTTTAAATTGGTGTTTTTTCCTCAACATACGAATGACTGTGAAAGGACTAAAAGTGTTGCACAGATAAATCATTACAAGATAAGTAAATAAAAATTTTTTTTTGGACTCACTCCATAGTAGTGAACGTTGAGGAAGAAATTTTGAATTTTTCATCCTGTTATCAAAGACAACTTCATTTACTTAATTTTTGTTTGTTTTAATATTTTTATTACTATGTTTTGTTATTCTGTATTATTCAAATCGAGATGATAGTAGATATTGTATTAAATGTATGTTTCCAGTGAAAATTTTTGGTAGTTTACAAATTTGTGGTTATGTTAATTGATTTTTTTTTCGAGATTTTGTTGTGTGGGGAGACGTCCCTATTCAACAGGTTTCAAATACATACTTATGTAGAATCTTCAATTTAATATTATGTGTCCTTCTTTTTAGTGATTTTATATATATTTTTCAGTAAATTTGATAATGTTGCTATGTCAGCTCATCACGTGATCTTTAAAAATGTTTTTCTTGCAATTTAACTTTAATTGAACTTGATACGTTAACTTATTCCAAATTTTTTAATGCCCATTCTTCTCACTCATCTGAGTGAGTCTGCCCTCCAATGCAGGCATTGTAGGTCAGCCTCTTCTCGGACGGGGGGGATATTCTATAATATTAAAAACTAGTAATTTCTTAATTCAACAATCTTAACATTTAAAAACTATTAATTCCTCACTTTACTATTCCAAATTACAAACCCTTTTTTAATTCCTTGAAATAGGTAATTTCCCTTGGGCATTCGTGTTAAAATCCAAGAGATATTCTAAATTTTAGCATTGTCATCCCAGTAAAACTTATATAGAAATCCCATAGTAATAGCCTTTGTAACCCCAGGCAATATTATTAAAGATGGCTGACTTTTTACCGAAATTAAGCTCGACGCGGCGTGGCTACCGAATTAGATCAGATCAGAGCATCAACAAATAACTTTTATCCAATCAAAATGTAAGTCACACCTCTGTGTCACGTGATGGAATGACTTTATAAAACTATCTGGTGTCTAAAATTAGACACACTCTGTAAGAATCGGTCTGTCATATAATCCCGGGCGGACGACTTGGAAAACTTAATAAAATGCTTTAGATTCAATTACGTATCTGTGGTTCCTGTGTCTGCGTTGGGAGTCTTTGCGGGAAAATGCTCGGTTTGTCATCATGTGTATCGGCGACGTCATCCACTCTGGCCTGTTATTTGTTCCTCCATGTCGCCGATGTTACATATATTCTTATAAATACATACACAATGTATGTTTTATATATATGAGGATCTCGGGGGAGGTAAAAAATGATAACCCACATCTCTCCCCACATGATGGTGAAAGTTCATCAGAACTTGTGCAGGTACGTTTTGCAGATTGTATGTAGATATGCTTGACACCATAGTCTGCAATATTGTTTGTAACTATTTACATACGGTAATGTAAAATGCTTATTAGGACAATATTTTACTAATATATTGTACCATTATTAGGCATTATATGAATAATGCTTTTGTCTTTTTACAATGTTGACACTGTTTGCACTCATTATTTTTAAGTCACTTAAATGAAAAGATATTACTGTCTGCGAATCACATTATGAATTTTTACAATATAAAAAGTACACAATTGCTTGTGCAAAAAAAAGCAGTGGCCATTCCATCTTTAACTGCTATTGCATGTAAACAATTATAACCCTCATATTTATAGCTACAATAAATTGTTCAGTGTGTTAAAATTGAAATAAATGTTGATTTTATTACTTTTTCTCTTAATGACATTTTTAAGGAGGGTATTATGTACAAAAAAATGTTTAGCAGCAAGTTTTGCAATTTGAAATATGTAATAGCAAATATTTTATGAAAATATAAATCTGTTTATCTCTAAACTACAATAATGTGGTTTATCACTTTTTACCCCCAAGGTCTTCACATATATATATATATATATATATATATATATATATATATATATATGCATAAACAGTTGATTCTTTTTCAATCGGTTTTATATTGTTAAAGTGTGTACATCTTTGTTGGTTTAAAATGTAGCATTATTTAATAAGTAAAGATTATAAAATTCATTTGTCCATGTTTTGAGGGAATAATGTGTTTCCCTGACTTTCCTAATTGCTACTTTTTAATAAACACGACAGAAATATTTATTGAAAATCTCTGCAAAGGCTCAGAGGCGGACTTTTCACAGTATAAGAAAGGCAAACTTTAAAAGGATTGATAGCCTAGCTCCTAATGGTGCAATTTGTTTCATTAGTAAATTGCGGCCAGGATCTACTTCTGATAAAACCCTTTTCAAGGAATGTGGTTTAATAAAATTGTGGAATCCTGGAGATCTAATATTAACAGATAAAGGTTTTTTAATACTTGACCTATTGCCTCAAGGTGTATCAGTATTCCCCCATTCTTAACGAATCCACACTTCACAGAAAGTGAGGATAAATTTACCACTAAATTAAAACATATACATGTTCATGTTGAACGAGCTATAACAAAGAATAAAAAGTTTTCAAATTTTTGATAACATCCCATATTATTTTAATCAATACGCTTCAGTAAGTTTATGCCACTTTGGTAAATTTGTAAAATCCATTGGTGAAAAAATAAAATCTTTTTGTTTATATCTTAACATGTTTTTTTTAATCCCTTTGGTGAGTTTTTTAGATAAAAAGTTTACAGTTTCCATTACATGTATTTTAATAACTATGCTTTAACCATTGCATTTGGAGGTATGTTTTGAAATCTCTTCATTTTGGTGACTATTTAAAATGTTACTCAAAATACAGAAAGTCAAGTTTTACAGAACTTATATCACATTCCATTCATAATGTGAAAGAAAGAACACAGAAATCCCATTACAGCCTTTTTATTACAAATACAAAAAAATATAGATATACATTAACAACAGAAATGAAAAAACAATTTAAATAGAATAACGAGACAAAACAAAATGTACTGGTTATAGTCGCTCTCATAGCTCTATATTTGGCAAAAAGGTATACATATAAATTAACATCAGAAATTAATATATTTTAGTATGAAAAGGAAAAACAATTATCTTAATTACTACCATAAAATATAAATATTAAAGAAACAAATGTTGCTATATGTACAACTTACTGTCACATTATATAACTGTCTCTCATAGAGGCTTGCACTTTAGATAAAATCAAGCTGTTTCCAGGATTGTTATCAAACAACTGAATATCACTAGCCAGAGCTTTGACTCCTCTATCTATGAAACTTTTTTTGATTGTTACAAAAGGTGAAAATTTCAAACTAGGATATCATGATGAAGTGTCTTGTATAAATTCATGAAATAAAGAAGTAAAACATGACTATGAATTTGAACAAAAAATGTTACAATTGAAACGAATTACGAAACGTTAAAAATAAACACTACTTCATTTAAAAAAAAATAAATGAGAATGTTGCAGCAATCAGTTTATTTTTTTTGTCTGCTAAAAATGTAAAGTTATTGTTTATGAAACATAAGTAGTTATAAAGAATACATAGCTGAAACAATGTTACCAAACACTACTTTTCAATATTTATAATGCAAAACAACAACAAAAAAGCTTTAATAGGCATATTATTGGGGAAAACATCTACTTACTGTGTTACATTATTCACATAAGCAGATACAACATTTAAAAAAAGCTGTTGATAAACATTAAAAAGAATTTGAAGAGTATCACTTCCACTAACTGTATGATATAAGAACAATGCAAAACAAATCAATTATTTCATGCTTCATACTTTAAGAGTCCTGCATTAAACTACGGTTGATAACACATTAATATTAAATCAAACAATTCCATCATAAAACCCAGCCAGCAACAAAAAGGATGCATGAAATCAATGGCTGAAAAAATATTTAGCCATAAAGTATGTCAGTAATCTTATAGTTTCATGGATTTAACTGAAAAGAAATCTGACATAGAATAGATTGACTTAAATCTATCCTACTCAGACACCCATTCAGTTTTAAGGGAAGGGAATCAAGTTTACATGTAAAGAAATTAATAAAAGCATACATCTAACACATAAAAAACAACAATACAGTATACTTTACTAGCCAATATATCAACTTCAAGAACCCTTTCATTCTGCAAAATGGATTATAGTGCTTTAAGAATGTTACCATACAAATATTTGAGGAAAATCGAATGAACAATAAGGTACATAAGTAGTTTTACAGTAATAATTTTTATCGATAGTGACATTTTAATACCGTTACCATCAGCGACACATTCAAATTGTGGTAAACACAATGGCACTAGAGATAAATCAGTGTTACTGGGAATAAAATCTACTTACTAATTCATCTTAGATTGTTAGAATATCCACATAGACAGAAACATCATAAAAAAACTATTCACAAACACTATAAATAAAAAATTTCAAGAGTATCACTTTCTCTAAGCCTATCGCTGTCAAAGATACGCTTAGAGGAATGGGATTTTAAAACACCATCTGCTCTTATTCTTGCACGAAATCACATTCTTCAATTTTTGAGGTAGGGTATTGTTTTATCCTTCATCGATTTTAGGACGTGCAGGGAGATAATATTCGTTAATTTAAGAGATATTAATATTTGTTTACCCGTCCTATGGGAGAATAACATGGGCCGCCATTGCGGAGGTGCCCTAATGGCGGACGTGACGTCACACTTCGACCGCGTATTACGTATAAGGCGAAAATTCCCAACGTTACTGGCTACGTCGGTTTTCGTCTGCTATAGATCATGTGATTATCGAGGGGCAGAAAACGGAAGCCGTTCGTATGCGTTTGCATGTGCTTTTTTGATGATACCTTCATTTTGAGTTAAATAATTAAAGTTTATTTATAAGATTTCTCATATCAGTTGTATGTAACAGGCATTTTAACACTTTTCTTCAATATTTCGCAAGGTTTAAGAGAATATAAGGTAAACGCACCAGTAATGGGCCGGTTAAGAGAAAAATTGAAGTAAATCTGAATTTTCACAGCTATAGATAAAGCAAACTGGTCCAAATTTTAACCTGCCATTTTAATAACTGTCTTACATCTGTAGTAGCAATTGGAGCGCACTGGCTGCATTCATAAAAAAATATATATACATAAATAATAACCAACCTGTTGCACCTATAATAGAACATTATTTTATCCGATGCACCCTTAATGGGCCACCCAATAATGGGCCATCAATATAGCCCATCACAACATTAATGGGCCATCTATTTAATCTGTTATGGAACACAATTCAATTCTACAATATCATAAAATTGGAAAAAAAAGAAACTAAAAACATGATGCATATTTTTAAACCGGTTTATTCATTTTACAACTACAGTACAACTACACTAAATATATAAAAACTGAAATATAAATTTATTAACTTAAGCATCTAAAATTAAATTTACTTAAAAATTGTGATTATTGTTGCCGGTGATGTACCGCTTTACTTGTCACAGCTGGTATGTTGTTGCAAATATTGACATTTCCGAAAAAATAATTTGTACAAGTACACGGGCTGGCCCAATTCAGGGACAGTGTTACAATTCGTTATCCCATGATGGGCCACGCTATTTTGACAGCGGAATCTAAGTTTTTTGTCATTTAATCACTGTTCAATTTGAATTATACATACTATCGTAATGAATAATAGTTCTAGTCAATAAACAGGCATTATAGTACTTAAATAAAAAATTTTGAAAAATTCTCTTACCTTAACAGATTTCTTAAGCAGACGGTAAAACAAGCACAAATTTTCTTCTCTCTAGCAGAATACACCTTACACTTCGCACAAAGTAAAGGAATGAATTAAATTCCAATGCTAAGGGATCCTCGCAGGTAGTAGCCGATGACCCTCACCCCTTCCACTGTCTAAGGTAACAATAGACCCTTAATTTCTCGACATTTCTAAAGGGCGGCCCATTATAGGGACATGGCCCATTATAGGTGCATTTACCTTAATCATTCTTTCGTTGAGAATTTTATCATTCGAAGTTAGTACATCTTTTTTTGACAGAGCGTGTATTTCCGCATGAATTTTGGCGTTTTATAAACGATGATTAAGGTTCATTTCTTAGACTACTTCTGTTCATGAATATTGCACAGTTATTTGTTCTTATTTTACGTTTAGTTTTACGTTTGTTTATTCTTGTTTTACGTTTTTGTAATAATTATTTTAGGTATTTTGGACAGTAGTATTGTTTACTAAAATGTAAAATCTTTAACTTCTTGTGACATATGTATTCAATAATTTTGAACTTCTTATATACTGTAATAAATGTTTTGTAGTTCACTTTTGTTTTTGTAGTTCACTCACTGTTTTTCAAGCTTGATTCATTCTTAGCTACTTAAGCACTGAAACCTAACTAATTTGCAATATTAATTTTGTACCACTTTGTGTATTCTTAAAATAATTTCACGCTTTAAATTATTTCTTAAACTCTATAAAATACCGTTAAAAAGTACACTCTTTAAAAATTAAAATAAGTTTGACACAGTAAAAAAGATAAAATAATTTCATATAATTAAGTTGAAAATTTGGATTGTATTTAGTATTAAAGTAAAGTAATTTTGCTCACTTGATAAAGATTATACACAAAATTTTTCTGAATCATTTTGTTGAAATGCAATCTTACTGTAAACATCAATAAGATATTTTCATGTACTACATTATTAAGATATGTTTAAATTATTAACCCTCTAAAAATACTTAATTTAAATCATCATAAAAACTAATGGAAAATTATATTAAACAGTTATTTCAAAGAACTCTGAGGGAAAATCAAGTCTAGATTTTACTGAAAATTCTTGTTATATTAACACAGCCGAATATAATGTTGATATATTAAGCTGCATAAATGCCCTTAATTGAAAAACAGTACATATGTAGGAGACCCCTTATAGTAAGCTATTGTAACGGAAAAGGTAATTAGTTGGTATTAGGCACGATAGATGGTAGCACCTATCCACTCAGTAAAGGCAGTAAATCGAATGGCCATATCGATTACAAAGTAATAAGAAATTTACGAAATTAGGGAAGAAATTCTAAAATATTGAGATGTTGGTTAATTTATTATTATGCAGTAGAAAAGAAATATTTAGTGTTTGAAGATGTTTGGTATTTATCATATAATTATAATTTTTGTGTTTTGCATGTGTAAATATTAACTGTAATGTCAGAGGGTAACTGTGCTTACCCGATATAACTGCAACCGACAGGTTAACTGCAAGAGACATGTTGTTGTTGTCACGAGCCGTTAAATCTCTAACCGGCTGGCAAATCTGATTGGTTACTGAAAATACGTGTTTCAGTTCTGCCATCTATTGGTCACTATTGTGACTAATTATTTATCTATATTGTAAAATCTACCAAGAACTTAACTTTCCCCCCCTAACTAGTTTTATTAACTCCTTAAATATTAATTTCCACAATAGCATTGAATCTAACACCCTAACTGTTTTAACAGACCTCTCCAATTATGACTATAAGAAACCTTTCAATAGGAAGAGACCTAGAGTGTCTCTTGCTCTTGACAGGTAATTTTCCCTTGCCTTTCGTGAATTCAGCAGTACAGCGGTAGAAAGCGAGACCCGAGTTCCAAAGGTTGTGGGATCGAAACCTTGACCTAACAATTTTTTCTCTCATCCCCCCCCCCTCCGTTTTCAAGCACAGTATGCTAGGTTCTGGCCTGCATTCCTATTTTAAGTGTTTTAATGTGTTTAATAAAAATTAAAAAAATTATAAAATTTTAAAAATCTGATACGTAGGCTACGCCTACGGTAAAAAACAATTTAAAATTATTTAAAATTAATACTTGGGTAATGGAAACATTACTCAAGGTAAAAAATATTTTTATCTACTACCACCTTTTTTGCTTTTATATTTAATTTTATTTTTTCCTCCTATCCTTAAACTTTCTCTGGTCGCAGAAATTCGAAGTTCTTACCACCTCACAAATTACACTATTTTTATTTACTAACAACTCCACAGCCAAATTTAATTAAGGCCAAACTCCTGAATAAACCAATGCTATTTTTAGAAGTAGGGGGAACCATGTTCCCAGGAACTTCTATTCACCTGTTGCTGTTACTGTAACTGACTCACTGACTGACATACAACGCACAGACCAAACCGCTGGTCCTAAAGGGCTTTTAAAATTAAATTTTTAAGCTGTTTTAGTAACTTTTTTTATGTCTGCATTTAAAATAATAATTTGAGGGTTATAAAATTTATATCACGAGAAAGATCATAAAAATTCCTTTCAAATGAAATCTTTTTCGAACCTTTACCTCAATTTTCTGATTTTTGGTGAATTTTTAAAGATTAATTTTTAGAATTTAATTTATTAAATGCTGATCACGTGATTTCTTTTTCTGGTACTTTAAATAAATTTATCGTAAAGTGCATAACAACTAAATAGACAAACAAAAAAAATATTTCTTTCTAATGCAGCAGACGATTGAATATTATCAAAAAAAAATAAATATCCCTTACGATTTTTTTATAAATATATATACATATATATATATATTTTACATCAGTTGTATACATTGATCGTCGCATTTCATGGGATGATGGGTTAAAACGTGTTAAAACAAAAACGAACAATGTATTTCCCAACTGGTTGTGACGTGGAGTAGCGTTTTTAAAACCAATGTGGTTTCCAGTTATACTTGTAAAATGCATTTTTAACTCTAAGAAGTTACCTTGCATAATATTTTTATATTGATTATTTTACTAATAAATTAGTTTTAAATTTTTTTTAACCGGGCGGCTGACTAGCCGCCCGTGTGCCCCGCAGGTTAAATGTAACCTTAAATCTTAAATGAAAGCTAAATGTGATGTTGAGGCCGTATTATGTAAAATTTTTACCAGTCTAAATCGTAAACGCTAACAAACCAGTGTGGTGCAGTCTGTAGTTTTACCACAATTAAATGTAATAGTGACCGATAGATGGCAGCACAGAAAAACGTATTTTCAGTAGCCAATCAGATTTTCCAGCCGGTTAGAGATTTAACGGCTCGTGTTGTTGTCACGAGCCGTTAAATCTCTAACCGGCTGGCAAATCTGATTGGCTACTGAATATACGTTTTTCTGTGCTGCCATCTATTGGTCACTATTACATTTAATTAAGCTAAGATATTTAATTGTGGTAAGACGACAGACTACACCATGCAAGGTTTGTTACCGCTTACAATTCGTACTGGTAAAAATTTTACATAATACGGCCTCAACATCACATTTAGCTTTCATTTGTCATCTTTCGTTCAGTTTTCGATGGAGAGCAAAAGCAGTGATGAGTTTTTGTCAAACACTTGTTAATTTTGTGGAAAAAAGTTTACAAAGAAGAGAAATCTTTATCAACATATTAGAAATATTCACAAGATTCATCCAGATATTGCAGGCAAATTGAATTGTCTATCATCGGGATGCAAGTTAACATTTGTCTACTATAAAGATTTAAGGTTACATTTAACCTCTTTCCATCACTTAAATATTGATTGTGAAGAATTGACTTTTAAATAGTGCTGTAATTTTGCTGAATTTTGACGAAACAATTTCACAGAATTTTTTATTTACAGATAATATGCTTAAGAATAAAAGATAATGAAAGGAATAGACTGTTTGCCATCAATTAATTTCTTTCTAAGTATATTTATGTGTAGTTTTTGTTTTAAATGACTTTTTTTTCTTTTCTTTTCTTTGTTTCAATTCTTATTTGATAGGCTGCCATCTCATAATATGGGGATAAAATCAACATTGCCATGTCATTAAAATCTTAGTAAGATCATTCTGCAAAAATAGTTATTTTTCATTTCTTTGTGTTTCTTATTAGATGTAACACACACACACACACATATATATATATATATATATATATATATATATATATATATATATATATATATATATATATATATATATATATATATATATATATATATATATATATATATATATAAAGTTTTTTTTAAAGGACAGCACAATATTATATAAGATATTTTATAATAATCTTAAAATTTGTATCTGACATAATACTATAGTACAAAATAATATTGAAAAAGAAATGCAAGTTTATTATGTATTTGAAATATATTGATTTAATTCTAAATATGATTTAGATAATATTTAATATTTTAAAACTCAATTTTACTTTCATATTGTTTTATGATAAATGTAATACAAATAACATTTCATAATGATATTATAGTTTTGCGAGATGATCGTTTTATTATAAATTTAAATGTATCCTTTTGCTTTTTATACGGTTTTTGGCCTAGGGACAGTTAAAAAACGATTTTTTTTCCTATCCGATATTAATTTTACAAAAAACAAGCAATTATTACGTACGGTTTTTTATAAATTTAAAAATTTCTATTTTACAAAAAGAAGTGTTGTAAATTTATGTCTATTATACATAATTTAGAAAAGTCAGAAAAGCATATTTCTTTATATAAAATTGTTATAGTAATATTAAATAAGCTATTTCAATTTATTAAATATTCAGAAGTATCATAGAATTCAGAAGTTTACTTGAATGTCTGGTACTCTGATACATTTAAAGACATGTAAACAAAAGTTATATGTCTTAGATAAATAATTAGACACAATAATGGCCGACAGATGGCAGCATTGAAAAACGTATTTTCAGTAGCCAATCAGATTTGCCAGCCGGTTAGAGATTTAACGGCTCGTGTTGTTGTCGCAGTCAGTAGTATTATCGTGCTTGCACCGCCACGCGAGTTACCTGCTGAAATTTCGTGCTTAGAGTTAATAAAATTGGTGAATTCGTCTATAGAGTGATGTCGTTGATTGTTTAATCCTGTATACACGCAACCGAAAAAGAACATTCTCTACACATACATTAAGTAACTACCCTTACTCATTTCGCCTGTCGTACAATAGCTTTGACATTAAAAGTATATTTTGTCACACTCTTTAAATTACTAGTAAAATGTATATACTTTATTGAATAATATAAGTTTGTTGTGCAGAAAAAAAAAACATTATATTTGTATAGTATCAACTTTAAAATTTGGATTGCATTTAGTTGTAAAATGAAGTAATATAATTCACAGAACGAAGATTATATGTATAAGTTTTTCTTAATCGTTTTACTTAGATGCAATGTTTATGACACAACGATTATGAAAATACGTGCATTTCAGATGAATGCTTATCCATGAATGCTTCAGATGAATCTTTATCCATGAATAATACTTTGTTTAAACCTTTACTGAAAATTCACGTAGTTACTTTTGTTGATATATTAAGTTGTGTAAATGTATACAATTTTTTCTTTTCTGATTTTTAATATGTTGTAACACATTCCCGTGCTTGGTGTCAAAGCCGACACGCTAGGTAACGACACACAGGTTATGTATATTGATCAAACAGCTCACTTATTACAACTTTGTTACACTTAATAACAATTTATTTGAAGTATTCTGGATTAAAATATTTCACGATTAGGTCGTGTTCTGAACATCTATTATACACAAGTGATGTCCGTTGAAATCTGTGAACGCACTAGTGCACTCTGCTGGCTGGATGCACTGTCGCTGCAGATCGTCGATCAGGCCCTCTGGAAATTAGGCTCTAATCGCAGAAGTATCACTGTTGTAGGAAACGGATTCCGCTGGTCGGAACCTGCTGGATTGAGGCAAACTCGAACTCCAAGCGTAATCGATCTATCTATTACAGAGTAGTGGACGGCTCGTCCCACACACTCTCACTAAAGAAGCTAGCTGCTTCGAAACTATAGAAGATCAAGCTTGATCTTTAAACGACCCTTCTCAGCGAGAAAGAGGTCTTCACACTTCAGAGGTCTCAACCTCAGAAACAGAATCGGGATCTGCCTAGGATCTGGATCAGATCCAACATCAAAATCAGTCTC
The DNA here is from genome assembly GCA_907164885.2 of Dolomedes plantarius. Taxonomy (NCBI): domain Eukaryota; kingdom Metazoa; phylum Arthropoda; class Arachnida; order Araneae; family Dolomedidae; genus Dolomedes; species Dolomedes plantarius. The sequence goes on along the minus strand of OU015499.1, from coordinate 130,757,031 downwards.
TGACTCTCCGACTCTCCGACTCCGTAAAAATCTCCTGCATCGGCTTTTAAAACCTTTTTCCCTGGCGGGATCTCTAACATCCCAGCTCCTTGAATCTGGGCTCTGATAGGCCCTTCCTTTTGGCCCATGTGCAAAACGATACCTGTTTTCATATCGTAATCGCACCGGTGGATCATTACTTCTCATCAAGAGACGGATCCATCTTTTGTGCCATAATGTCTAGCAGCTCAGACAGCGTGGCGACTCGCTATTGTAAGTCGCTCCTCACCTGCGAGTCGAACTGTTGATTCTTTTGTACGTCACCCTTCGCTCGGGGGAAAATATTGCATCCTCGAAGTTCGCCGGTGGGCTTACTCTGTTTCAAGCCGCGGTTAATAAATTTTCTGGGTCTTAAGGAGGGAAAATGTCACAATGTTATAACTTTATCGTGTATTCCGCATCATTTACTTCACCTTTACAACTAAAATTTGCCATTGATTCAACTATCAAAACATTTCTTTATTTTCTAAATATTTGTTTTGTAGTTGATTTGTCATTTACTCAGATTATTTTGTTGTTTAAAGCTTTATATGAGATGAAATATGTGCTATTGATTTCGCAAATTGTTTCCAAAAGGGGAGAAATATAGGATTTTTTAAGTTTCCTCTTAAAAATCTAAATGCTAAGGTGAGAATTATGAATTAATGCTATGAGAAGAGATGGTTGGAAGCCTTCCAAAACATCAGTCATTTGTAAACATCTTTTGTAAACAATTGTTACTCTTTTAAATAGTATTTTAATTATATATGGCACAAATCTACCACCAGAGTCATCATCGGTGTAAAAGAATGATCTCTGTGTCTATGTATTTCTTTCTGTATATTGTCTTCGCTCACTTTATATGTACTCTGGGATCATATACTTAACTCCCAGGGACATAAACAATAACACGTTTCTTTTCAGGTATCTAAGAAATTTTGGATATTATAAAGAAAAATCCAAAAATAAGTATACTTTAATGAACAATTCCTTTTATTATATGCTTTTAATAATTACATAAGACACATTCTTATTGTCAACAGAATTAGTACATTAATCTAACATTTATAATTCATCCTTGTTTGTAATTCAGCTGTTTGATAAGTTGTCAAAGCATAGACAATACTTTTACCGATAAAGAATGTAATTAAATAAAATCAAAATTCAAATTCATATACCTTTGACCAAGTCAGATAATAAATATAGAAAATTAATATTTCTTTAAACTGAAAAGTCAAATTCAGAGAAATGCACTAAATGCAAATCTCTGAAAGTTACCATTCAGTTGTAAATCATAAATCTTAAATCTAGATACAAATAATTGCAGTACATTTTTCAGTATTTAAATGCAACTAAATATCACACATCAATTCTGACTTATGATAGGAAGATGATCTTAGATATGCAGTGCTATGCTTTAAGAGAAAGTATGAATAATTTAGTGATTATAATTTATTTTATATGATGAAAAATTAATTTATAATAAAATCTGATTATACTTATATTCAGATTTTTTTTTATTTCTACACCATGTGAGGATTCCAGCACAAGACATGTTATCCCCTTTAATACAAGTAGAGAAGGATATCCACTTTCAGCCTATTTTCCTCCGAAAAACTAAATGAAGGCATACTAAGTAAGCACCATTTTTACAAAAATAAATGGCAATGAAATATTGAAACATAAATCAGATTTCTCAGTTTAAAACATTTTAACAATAAACAAGGTACCAATAATAATGTATACAAACAACTGCAATAAATTATACAGTATATAATAATTTAATGAACTGCATTAAATTTACAAATTACATCTCCTTCAGAACGATATGAATGTTTTTGCAAAAAGTAATAAAGTGATAAAATTAAAAAGGTGTTTATAAACTATACACATGATCCACGTGACAAATATCATCAACAAAACAGTGATTAGAGAAAAAATGATGTACGATTTTATATTTTACTAGCTGAAGTACCCGACATTGCCCGGGATTTTAACAATATTTGTTAACCAAAATCAACACAGTATAAATAACATAGAAATAGTATATGTGAAATGTTATACACATCTCAGAATTCAGGAATTTCAGCCTTTCATCATTGAAGCACTAAAATCCGAAAAGTAAAAATGTCAAATTGTCTAATGTTTGCTAACCAAAATTAATTTAAAACTAAACACGTTATAAATAACATAGAAAAAACGTGAAATCTTATACACATGAATAAAATGAAAACGCAATAAAAAATATATAAAATTATAATAAACTCCTCAGAATTCAGCTAGATTTAGCCTTTTATCATTTGGGCAAAAAAAGAAGCTGAAATTTCCAATAGAACCATGATATGACTGTAGCGTTGCCTCTTAAAAAATGAAGTGTTTGATTGAGGGCTGCAAACCATTCAACTCCTCTCCATATTAAACTCCTATAAACATCCTCTACATATTAAATTCCTTTTCTCTCCATAATAAACTCCTCAGAATTTTGGTAGATTCAGCCTTTCATCATAGTACCACTAAAACCTGAAACATCCTCTCCAGAAATATAAATTTATTAATTACAATAATTAAACTCACCCAAATGTATGAATTACATAAGTTTTTTAACCAACATTTGAATAATTCGTAAATGAAAAAGCATATGAAAATAAAGATAATAAGGACTTCCGGAATCGAAATTAATTACCCTTAATTTTTAATTAATAAAAAACCAACATGATATGAATAAAAACGATAGTTGTTTAAAAGCATATGAAAATAAAGCTGTTATAAAGATAATAATAAAAAAAGCATATGAAAATAATGCTCGCGTATGAAGTTAACTTTATGATATAAAGATAGTAATAATAATATAACGCGTGCATAAAATATTTAGCTTTTCAAGCGAAATAAATTCATTTTTAGAAAAAAACTACTTTTAATCGAGAAATTAAATACATTGCACAAAATTTTGATTTTACCAACTTTCTACCTACAATTTACACCCTACTTCTTTGGAGTTGGGTGTTGAAACATTCTCTTTGAAAAATTTACACCCTACTTCTTTTAAATAGGGTGTAAATATAAAGTTTTAACATCGAATTGAATGCCAGTTAAAAATTATTGTTGTTTAAAATCATATGAAAATTACGCTATTATAAAGATAAAAAAAAAGCATAGGAAAATAATGCGTGCGCATGAAGTTAACGTTACGATATAAAGATAGTAATAATAATATATATATATATATATATATATAAAACAGTTCCGTAACTAACTGACTGACTGACTGATTGACTGACTGACATACAACGTACAGACCAAACCGCGGGAAATAAAAGGGCTGAAAATTTGCATGGCGATTCTTCTTTTAGTGTAGGAGTGCACTAAGAAAGATTTTTGAAAAATTCTTCTTAGATTTTTTTAAAATTAAATTTTTGAGTTGTTTTAGTAACTTTTTTTAAGTTTGCATTTAAAATAATAATAATTTGAGGGTTATAAAATTTATATCACGAAAAAGATCATAAAAATTCTTTTAATATGAAATCTTTTTCGAATCTTTACCTCCATTTTATGATTTTTGGTGAATTTTTAAAGATTAATTTTTAGAATTTAACCTTTTTCATGCCACACTATGATCAAGAAATAAAGTACCATACTTTGCTGCGTAACTTTGGTCGATAACTTCCAGGAAGTCGGTCCAACAGGTGTACTCCACTCATTCCTTTATTATATAATTTTATAATGTAAGGTTAAGGAAAATCAACTTTTATTTTAGCTCGGACATATCTTTTTGCTCTTTCTAATGGTTCGTGAGTGATAAAATTTGATGTAATAGTTACAACAAAACTATCGTTCCAATAGCACATATAAACTTCTCCATCGCATCGGTAATCAAACTCTCCACGTTGAAATTTCGATATTTCTTTTGCTGTTTTAAGAGAACATTGTCCCGTTCTGGAATCTCGCACTGTGCCGATTGCCTTAAAGCCTTTGTTAGATAAATCTGTCAGCAGACTGTACGATGTAAAAAAAGTTATCGAAAAATATTTTGCGTTTCTCTGGATTGTCAATAAAAGATAATAGAGATCCAAGAAACTGCCGAATGTCATTTGCGTCGACGTCTAAAGAGTCTCCTTTTTGTAGGGCATACAGCTTTGTAAGTTCGGCTGAATTTTCTAAGTAATCAGACGGCAGAATCACTGATTGACGGCAGAATCACTGATCACGTGTGATATCACTGCTTTTGTATATCGTTACATGCCAATGTTCCTTTTTTGGAACATTGCATTTTTACGCAGTCTTGAGGAAATATTTCTTGTTATTATTTTAATTTATTTTATTAACTCGTTAAACTTGTCCTTTGCAAGTACGATGGGGAAATTTTTGGGTGGATTTGAATTTTTAGGAATTTTATAGAATTTTTTTTCTTACGTACTGTAAAAATTGTGAAAAAAGCTGATTTTTAGAAATTTTTCTACGCTAAAATATTCATATTTGAAAAAAAAAAGTCAAAAAATCAGTCATGCCTTCTATAATATACGTTAATTTTTTCAAACTGACAGATATCACACTTTATTTTTTAAAAAAATATTAAACATGGTGTTCCAAAAAAGGAACATTGGCATGTAAAAGGTTAATTTATTAAACGCTGATCACGTGATTCCTTTTTCTGTTACTTTAAATAAATTTATCTTCATATAACAACGAAATAGGCAAAACAATACATTTTTTTCTTGCTAATGCGGCAGACGATTGGACATTATTCAAAAAAATATTAAAATAATGTAAAAGATATGTTCCTCAAACTGTACTACATTAACTGTACTATATTCTTTAGTACGTCCTATGAGATTTAATTTGAATACTTTCTTCTACATTATTTTGTCTATAAAAATATCCCTTACGATTTTTTTATTAATATATTTTTTTTGTTTTTTTTACATCAATCGTATACATTGATCGTCGTATTTATTATATATATATATATATATATATATATATATATATATATATATATATATTGGAATTAATTGCATACACTGACATTGTATTTAATTTGAATGTACCGTTCGTTTAGGAACACCTGGTTTATGGAATACTAAAAGTTTAAAATAGTGGCGCCATCTATTTATAATAAACCTACCAAAATCCATTAAAAAACTAAACACAGTATAAATAACATAGAAAAAAAAAGCATACGAAATGTTATACACATTAATAATATGAAAACCAATTAAAAATATATAAATGTATAATAAACTCCTCAGATTTCAGCTATATTCGGTCTTTCATCATAAAAAAGCTGAAAAATTTTTTTTTTTTAAATAAAATAAAATAAAAATAATAATTTAAAAAATAATAAAATAAAATAAAGATAATAATTAAAAAAATAATAAAATAAAAGCCTTCATAAAAAAGCCTTCATAAAAAAGCTGAAAATACAGGTTTAGCAAAATTTGCACGATCCCATACCCGAACCCGAGACTTACGGGATACCAAATGAACCGCTTTAACTACTACGCCACGATTATGCACAACATTGTTGAGTAAAGTAAAAAATATACGCAATGAGTTTTTTGGAAAGTTGCTATGGGTTGGTGAATATACATACATTTATGGAGTAAGAGGAGTTTTAAGTGAGAAATAAGTTAGCAGGATAGAAGCTTAGTCTTTAACTCTTCAATAGACACAAAGACATAAGCTAGGAGGATTGCAGTAGCGATTAAAAAAGATCGTGACACTTAGCGTGGTTGATTCGAATTTTCCATCGCGTGTGAGAGTGTCAATATGCCGTTGGATCCGATTTATTTTAGAGTATAAAATCTGACTTGAAAGATTATTATTTTCATTTATTATTCTGGTTTAATATATAACTTGAAACTTTTTGATTTTATTTATTTTTATCTTTTCGCTCGCTGTTTGCCAGCTAACCCTAACATGGAAGCCATATTCAGAGCGGTGATTCCACAAAGTGTAACAGCTTACAAATTGTTGGTTTTTTATTAATTAAAAATCAACGGTAATTAATTTCGATTTTTGAAGTTCTTCAGACCCTCGGCTGTTTTTAAAGACACCTGTATGTAAAATTTCACGATCGTTGCTCCTAAACTGTGGATTTCTATACAATTACAGAGATACAAACATTCATTTTTATATATTAGATAAAACACCAGAATACATATTGTCAGAATTTTAATCCTTCTAATTCAGTAAAAGTTTTAGGGAAAAAACAATCACTAGACTCAGCATAATCATATGCTGACAAAGATTGTTATTTCTTCAGATTTTCACTGCTGAACTGATGATTTATTTGAAATTTTAAGACAGTTATAGATGTCAGGATACGTGATATGAGGCAAATGTCTTGTAGCATAATTCAAGACTTCTTTTGTGAATAAATATGGGTCACTCAATCAATAAACATTTCTAGACTTTACCTGAATGTTCAATTTATTTATGTATATATGTTTAGATATTATATATAAAGATTTTGCGTAATCAGAGAGCATTTTATTAGACAAGCTGTAAGAATGCTCATTGAACGCCATGTTAAGTTAGGCAATGTTTTGCCCCTCGGCGCCATACAAGAAGTGAACTCTGCAAGAGTGAGGATGTGACATGCTGCGAAACACTGCCCTATAGGAGACGAGGATTTCAGATTACCTGACTGCACATACTTGTCATCTTAACACAAGATCACAAGAAGAGTGGGTTTACTGCGTAGTGGGTCTGGACCGAGTCTTCTAACGCAGGTTCGTATAAAGTAATCAAACTGGTGAACTTTAGATAGACAGAACTTAGAGAGGAGATAAATTAAAAAAACAACGAAACGAGAAAAAGTGGGGGAAGAAAATGCAAGACAGTAAAATTAATAAATTTAATTGTTAAGTACAGAAGAAAGAATTGCATTTTAGCTTTGAAAAATTATGACTGGATTGTCGCTGGGATGTGTGTCAACTTAGCCTTTCTCGCGTTCAGTTTGGTTATGGATAAGGTTTGCAATAGCTGGTAACTTATCGTTACTTTTGGTTCCATCAATAATTTTTTCTTAGAACCAAAGGAAAGCTATATATGGCGACTCATTTCCTTTCCTGTAGAAATTTTACTGATTTTTTTTTTTTAAGTGTTGGGAGATTCATTCATCATTTCACATGCATAAAATGGTTTATGATATACTTCGAAGGTTAAAATGATATTTTAAAGTTAAATAAACAATTTTAGTTGTTCTAAAAAATAATTTTTTTATAGTTTTTAATTTGCCTTTCAGTTCTAATAATTGAAATACTTGATCATAAATAATCAAAGTATGACCCTAAACATTTAATTACAAGGAGAAAATAACCAGATAGGTGTTATTTATGTTTTATATGAGCTATACATCTCTTTTTTTTCATATTTTTTACATATCACAGGTAACACAAAACCGTTGGCAAGTCGTTGGCCAACAATTTTCGGCCATGCTTCGCCAACGGTGGGATTTGGCCATCGGCATTCAGTTGGCGTTCAGTTGGCCCAATGGGTGGCATTCAGTTGGCCAAAACGCTGGATTTGCAGGTCTGCCAGCAGTAAGCTATCAGTTGTCCCAACAGTAATCCTTGCAGTTAAGCCAACATTAAATTTAGTTGACTTTACGTGCGCCAGCTGCCATTAGTGTACACTAGAGATGGGTAAATCAGCTCAGAGCCGTTCGCTCTGAACGGCTCTTTGAGATGAACGACTGGTCCGGATCTCAGTATCTCGGATCTGACGGCTCCCACATCGTTCACCGGAACCGGAAAGACCGATGTAGATCTTCAGATTCGAATCTTTTTGGAAGATACAGGTCTTTCAAAAAGAGCCGTCTCTTTTTGAACTCATGAAAGTGTCGTTTACACCTTGTGGTAACATATGTTTTTTTTACGTTTTCTTTTTGTATTATACGAGCAAAGTGTACTGTATTTTTTTTTGTGTGAACCAAAGTCTATGCTCAGAGTAGTTGCCTGTGTTAGGTAGTGTAGTAGAAAGGCGACTAGGCACAGAGATTGCCGTGTTCAGAGGCTAGGGCGTAAGCGAGTTTTTTTTTTTTTTTTGCTAGTTGAGGCCATCTTGTTTGTTTGAGAAAATTTTCGTGAATCTACGGTTATATAGTGTAATTTTTTAGCTAATATTGGTGTGTATCTTCTGTTCCTATTGAAATTGTTTTACTGATCGTGAGAGAGAAGGTGCATGTGTACCCAGTGTAATTTTTTTGTTAAGTTTTTTTAAATCTACTAAAGTGCTAGTTATTCGTGTTGCAAATCTATTGGTAAAATATTTTTTTTTTGTTGTTGTTTCAATTAGCATAACACTTTCTCTTATGGTAGTTTTGGTTTTGCTTTGTAAATTAAAGTTGGTGTTTTTTTTTTATTATCTCGCGCATTTTTTGCCCGCTGAGAGGCAGACGGTCGTGGTCGCATGGTGTCCGGTAGAGTAGTCACACTCCCGAGCGGGGGCAGAAGTTTTGTCAACGCTCGGAGTGGAAGTCCTTGGAGGCTATTCGCTCTTAGTTCTTTTCCTTTTTGTAAGTGGTAGGGGTTGAAAAAAATTTCCCTGTGCTCAATTTTTTTCGTACTAGGGGGATATTGTTATGCTAATTGAGGGCCCGTAACGTGTTCAAGTGATGTTTATTTTTAAGTTTAAAAATCTGTATCTACCGAGGAAGATGTATGTGTTATATATAATCGCACTTCAGTAAAAATATGTAAGGTGGTGGCTTAGGTTCAGTGTTTGGTGAGCTGGTGAAAGATTTAAATCTTAAAATATTAAAATAGAAATGTAAATATCCTTTTTTTTTCTTAGTCCCGTAAAATCCTACATTTCTCTAACTTCTGTCTTGCGGTTGCTATGCAGTAATCCGATACGTCTTGTTTTGCTATTTCGGTTCGGGCGTGCGTTGCTTGATCCCCACGTGAGGGGGAAGGCAATAATATCGAAACCAGCCCAAAGGAATGTTAATGATTCCCACAGAAGCGCAGGCTCCCGGCACCCCTTTTCTGGAGCACCGGCCCTGCACGCGGATGGATACAGTGCTAGGTGCAGGCAACGTTCGCAGCGAGAAGTATTTAAACGAAAAAAGCCAAGTTTTGTGCAGAAGAAAAAAAACAATATAACTGTCAACAACAAGTTGGGTAAACAATGCTCCCACTTTCAACGTGTGTCGTAACCTGGGGCTTCGGCCCGCACTGGATCTCCTTTTCGTCGCCCGGCTACGGCAGCGGAGGTTTCTTGGAGAAAAAAAGAGTTTTGCGTGGGAGTTGACTCTTCTCAAAAAAACACTCTCCCTGCTGTCTGCTATGCTTGACTGTTGTTTCTCTTGGTCTCCGCCGTGACTGATGATGCCCGCCGAGTTCAGCGCCAATTTTTGAGATGGACCGTCCGCCAACTGCATTGGAAGGCATGCCTCTGTCTATTCCTGTCTATATTCCCTTTCTTTCCCTTTTCAACTTCTCTTTTTTTTTTTAGTTAAAATACAGCCGGCTGAGGTAATATTCATTTTTATTATAAACTAGAAGGTAACCCGTCATTTTGACGTCATAATACTAATAATGACGTCATAATGGAAAAAGTATATGAAAGTTAAAAAATATCTTGAATTATCTAACAATATTGCATTTAATCCACACCTTGTAAAAGCAAACCCTTTCATTATTTTTTATTTATTTAGTTTTTCATGCGATTGGAGTAGTAGACTGCCATCCGGTTTTTTACAGCTCACTACGCGATATGAATACTTGAGCTACTTGATTCATTCACATTCAAGTTTGTTTACTTTCAGAATTCATCGCAAAAGTAAACAGAGTTTTAAAAACTGTTAAATATACAGCTAAAAACATCCAATTTTTTTTGTTCTGAATGTTTTATAGAAAAATAGGCTGAACAAACGTGATTTGATGAAGAAGATATTAGTTTTCAGGTAAGAAAAATTCTGATTCACATCTCAAATTGAAATTTAGTCTAACCGGCTGTTTGTTTACTGATGGCTTCAATTGAAAGATGAGTACAGCCCGGAAGTGTTATACAGAGACAACGGCTATTATATATATAAATATTTTTTTGAGCTCATTTAAGTTAATAAGGAGTAATAATGCGTCACCAGCCACCTCTAGTGTAAAATGTATGATGTAATATTTCAATTGTAAAAAAATGTAAATTAATGAGGCATTGTGAATAATTGTGATTGATATTCTAATATGTGTTTAAATTTAATAAATTGTTGTTGCCTCTAACCTTGAATTCTGTCGTTTTGAGTTGGTTTTCTTGTCATATCACCAGTGGCGCACCCAGGGGGGGGGGGCCCAGGGGGCCCTGGCCCCCCCCAAAGAAGTAGAAATATTGATTTTGCATTATAAATATTTTTATTCGTTCATCTCGGCCCCCCCCCCATGCATTATAAATATTTTTATCCATTCATCTCGGCCCCCCCCAAGAAAAAATCCTGGGTGCGCCACTGCATATCACCATATTAACATTTTAGCCTGTCTATTTTTTTAAGGAATGCTATACGATCGCTCTCCTTTACACCATGTGTAGAGTGGTTAACCTTAATAGAAAATTAAAATATAATAATGGTAACTAACCCAAATAAGAACTATAACACAGTTATTATACAAAATATCAATATTTTAAGAATTTATCTCAAAACAAAACTCCAGATAAGTATAAGAAAAGGTTACTTTACTCTAACAGAGATCGCTTCATTTTGGAAATTCATTTGCAGAGCTTTAATTTTAATTAAAAAATATACTTTGTTTTAAAAGACCTTAAAATGTGATTACAAAAAATTTATATATAAAACTTTTTTTAATGAAAACTAGTGATTTTTTAAACACATATATCACCCTAGGTTTTGGGAGGTAAACTTGCTCCGGAACGTTATGTTTTTGTTGTAAATATTTGAGTTTAGACGAAGGTAGCCCTTGATTTTCTTCCACATTGTTTCAAAGCTTAAATTTTTCCATTTAAAAACGCAATCAGAAAATTCTAAATTAAACATAGAATATTAGATAGGCCTCGCTAGATAATTATATAAATATGCACACTATTCAAGTATGTGCGAGTAAAAATATATATGTTGTAATACACATATTGTGCATTTCTCAAATATATATATATATATATATATATATATATATATATATATATATATATATATATATATATATATATATTCACTTCAGTCTTCGATGCCATGTTGTTTTATTATTATTATTATTATTATTATTATTTTTAATTTATCGTCGTTTCATAAATTTTCGCACTGTCGTGCTAATCCAAAAGTGAGGCGGGTTTTTTTTTTCTGCGTAGTTCTTTTTCATCCTGCCGGCTCTTGACAGGCGTGAGGTTTGCATTAGCAGTCATCATGTTAATACTGGTGGCGAGTGGTAAGTAGTCTAAATCCAATAAATAAACATAGTTCTAGCTCAATCCAATTTATTTCATCTTCCGGCAACCACTGATCCAAGTAGCGCATATTTGAGCTCTCGCCATTTTCAAATTAGGGACCCAGCTGACACGCGTCCACTAGCAATGAATTAAATCCCGCCGTCTGATTACACGCTATTGTTTTTCTCCATCCAAAGCCACCGCGCATGCCTACATGGTCTCTGTGACGCATACACCGGCGATGAACCATGGGTGGAGCTACAGATGTCAATCAATCCAAAGGGAAATTCCCCGATATCTCTCGATGTATTTCGAACCAAGATATGAGAATAGTGGCGAATTACGCCACGACAATAAATTAATTACTAAGCCCCCTTTAAATTTAGAATAATTATTTCGTTCCCGCTTAAGTCCGACATATATATATATATATATAGAGAGAGAGAAAGCAATTGTACGAGTTAGTGTGTTAGAGAAGTCGAAAAAGACGCAAAACTTACAAGTTGAATAAAATATCTCATTTTCTTGACGCTGTAGCTCGCTTGTTATTGGGTTTAGAAAAAAGATGTAAATATAAGATTTGTTCAAAATTTTATCCTCTTTAAGATTATGACTGCAATCTAAGCTCTAGAACCAACCATTGCCGAGATATTTGAAAAAAAAAAACCAAAAAGTTTTTAAAAAAATTCGTTGTTTTCGGGCTACAGAAAATTCCGCCGAGGTCTTTCGAATTGGAAAACTCTGTTTTTTTACTACTGGACTAAACATATACAAGTAGGGGAAAAAATCTAATACCCGATCTTTTGCGCGGTAAGATGTATATAGCTACTGGGCTATAAGCTCAAAACAATTTATGTTTTGTATACTGCAAAAGGTTGAAAAAACACTCAGCCAAAATGAGCTTGCAGATCACACTCTAACGGAAAAACAAGTCTCTTTTCGTATCAAAACCAAACACGGGCCCTGCCCTTTAACCCCTTGAGGCTCAATCCGTACTCTCCTTCCTTTTTATTCCCTCTCAACCGGGATTGGTACGCGATCCTCTTACATGTTCACTTTTGGGAACCTGATTTGCCCAACTTATGGCTCCTCCCAAGGAAAAATTTAGAAGAAAAGAACCGACAAATATTTCGGTTCCCTGTGACAAAATTAACTGTCTCTTTTCTAAGACGACCCATTCAGGTTGCAGACACTCTGGCGGTTTCCGAAAGTAGACTGCCATCCAGTTTTTTACAGCTCACTACGCGATATGAATACTTGAGCTACTTGATTCATTCACATTCAAGTTTGTTTACTTTCAGAATTCATCGCAAAAGTAAACAGATTTTTAAAAACTGTTAAATATACAGCTAAAAACATCCAATGTTTTTTGTTCTGAATGTTTTATAGAAAAATAGGCTGAACAAACGTGATTTGATGAAGAAGATATTAGTTTTCAGGTAAGAAAATTCTGATTCACATCTCAAATTGAAATTTAGTCTAACCGGCTGTTTGTTTACTGATGGCTTCAATTGAAAGATGAGTACAGCCCGGAAGTGTTATACAGAGACAACGGCTATTATATATATAAATATTTTTTTGAGCTCATTTAAGTTAATAAGGAGTAATAATGCGTCACCAGCCACCTCTAGTGTAAAATGCATGATGCAATATTTCAATTGTAAAAAAATGTAAATTAATGAGGCATTGTGAATAATTGTGATTGATATTCTAATATGTGTTTAAATTTAATAAATTGTTGTTGCCTCTAACCTTGAATTCTGTCGTTTTGAGTTGGTTTTCTTGTCATATCACCATATTAACATTTTACCTGTCTATTTTTTAAAGTAAGGAATGCTATACGATCGCTCTCCTTTACACCATGTGTAGAGTGGTTAACCTTAATAGAAAATTAAAATATAACAATGGTAACTAACCCAAATAAGAACTATATCACAGTTATTATACAAAATATCAATATTTTAAGAATTTATCTCAAAACACAACTCCAGATAAGTATAAGAAAAGGTTACTTTACTCTAACAGAGATCGCTTCATTTTGGAAATTCATTTGCAGAGCTTTAATTTTAATTAAAAAATATACTTTGTTTTAAAAGACCTTAAAATGTGATTACAAAAAATTTATATATAAAACTTTTTTTAATGAAAACTAGTGATTTTTTAAACACATATATCACCCTAGGTTTTGGGAGGTAAACTTGCTCCGGAACGTTATGTTTTTGTTTTAAATATTTGAGTTTAGACGAAGGTAGCCCTGGATTTTCTTCCACATTGTTTCAAAGCTTAAATTTTTCCATTTAAAAACGCAATCAGAAAATTCTAAATTAAACATAGAATATTAGATAGGCCTCGCTAGATAATTATATAAATATGCACACTATTCAAGTATGTGCGAGTAAAAATATATATATATGTTGTAATACCCATATTGTGCATTTCTCAAATATGGATATATATATATATATATATATATATATATATATATATATATATATATATATATATATATATATGACAGGCGTGAGGTTTTCATTAGCAGTCATCATGTTAATACTGGTGGCGAGTGGTAAGTAGTCTAAATCCAATAAATAAACATAGTTCTAGCTCAATCCAATTTATTTCATCTTCCGGCAACCACTGATCCAAGTAGCGCATATTTGAGCTCTCGCCATTTTCAAATTAGGGACCCAGCTGACACGCGTCCACTAGCAATGAATTAAATCCCGCCGTCTGATTACACGCTATTGTTTTTCTCCATCCAAAGCCACCGCGCATGCCTACATGGTCTCTGTGACGCATACACCGGCGATGAACCATGGGTGGAGCTACAGATGTCAATCAATCCAAAGGGAAATTCCCCGATATCTCTCGATGTATTTCGAACCAAGATATGAGAATAGTGGCGAATTACGCCACGACAATAAATTAATTACTAAGCCCCCTTTAAATTTAGAATAATTATTTCGTTCCCGCTTAAGTCCGACAACTTTCCCCCCCCCCTGAAGGCGTGCACACAAAGAGTAGCTAATTCCCTGTGGCAACAACCCCTACGATAAAAAACATTACATCAGTAGACTGGAAAACATGCTGAGTAGGGACGTCTCTCTACACAACAGGTTCCAGTGAAAACCCCCTTAATTAAAAATCAACCGTTCCCTTAACAACCCCTGGATTGATTCTTTCTGTTCTGTAAGACTTGGAGCAGTGGTTTAAAAATACACAGTTTACAATTTTTCAAGTTACACAAAAATTCTTGAGTTGTACAATTTTATATCACTGATGACTTAAGGCAAAAAGGAAAATATTACAGCATTATCTCAAAATATATCACTATAAATTCAAAATATCACATTAATTATACCAATATATAATCTCAATAGGACATCACCTGAAAAACAATGTCACTTCAAAAACTCACCTAGGAACAAATTAATTGAAAATCACAAAATAACTATTACCCATTAACGTGGAATGTTAGTAGCATTTTACAATCTAAAGTCCAGGCTTGAATACTTTCATCAGCCTCGTTGAGTGGTAATGTAATCAACAGTCTTGTATGCTGTCCACTCATCTTATAATTTTATAACAGTTCCAGTTTAAAATTCTACAAGTATGACTTTATTTACACAGATTATGGTAATGTGAAAATGGAGGTACATGAAAAAAATATTTAAATATATGAAAGACAAAACTAAATGCGGTCGACCGGCTTGTTTGGAGGCCTCCTTGACATGGTTGACCCTGTAAAATACTCAGAGACACAACATATTAATAATTGAAAAAAAAAATAAATATTGATCAATTTCCCATGGGATTATTTTTCTCGTATCTTGTACTTGCCGAAAGACACAAATGTATTTTGACATCAATTACAATACAGTTTATCTATTTAGAGCTCTGTTATACCTTCGACTTACTTATGAAATACAAACATATGAAATTACACATGAAATTCAAAATTCTCTACATATTATTTACACTTCAAAATTTTTCTATAGCACAAAAATCTGATTCAAATTTATCACAATTCAAAGTTATCAAACATTTTATAATTTACACTTCATTCACCTTAATATTTCACAATGATAGATTCATTATGTAAAACAATTCACTTTTGGTACTGGTGTACCATTCCTTCATCTGTGTACATTCTGTTTAATTCAAGGTGTATGTTTTTTGTTTGTGTGTGTTTGTGTAGTTGAGTGAACAAGTGCATGGTTGGGTCAGAGGAGAGCAGGTTCAACAATTTCCCACCGTCTTAACCACAACCGACAACTCTAAACAAAATTCAGAGTGAAAAATTGGTGCGTATAGTGCACGACACTGAAACTCTAGGTTGGGAAAGGCTCAAAAGAGATCAGTACACAACGTTTAACCACATAAGTGGAGTCAAGAGGGTGTTAGGCACCCAACATATAAAATCAATTAAGAGATGGATCTCTGGGATAGGCAATTTGGTCATATTCGGGAAAATGTAGATACAGCTCCACACATTAATGTAACAAAACATTGCAAAGATGGTAACAAAATTTTCAAAATAATTTAGGTTTAGCCAAAGTTCTTTCATAAGTTATTAAATTTCAATTCAAAAATACATAATTATTAACATCCAATAAATTCAATACAAATCATCTTCTAGTTTACTTTCACAATATTACTTCATCAGTTCCAATGTTATTATTTTATTTACTCATTAACAATCATAACTTTATAATTTCAATTTTTTACTTGTAACTCGTATCAACATTTTATCTTAATTTCCCCCCCCCCTCCCCAAAATTGTGGATGAAACAACATTATTGTAATTTAAACTCACTATATGGATGAAAATGCCTTAATCTAGTTGAGTGCACAATTTCACTCTTTTTCCAGTGTATTGGTTTGGTTTATCAATTTCGAAATTAACATTAGAAATCTGGCTTAAAATTTTATAAGGGCCTGAATAGGGTGGATCTAATTTTCTTGAATTTGGGTATTTGAATTCTTCGTACATCACTAAGTCACCAATTTTGAAGTTTGACTGTATAAAATTTCTATCATATCTTTGTTTATTAATTTTATGGTGCTGAATTGTTCTTTGCACTGCAATCTTTCTTGCTTCTTCAACTGGCGGATAATGTAATGAAGTTATTTTAGGTAATGGTGAGTTATATGGCAAATTTCCAAATAGGAGGTAATTCGGGGAAAATCCAGTTACTCTATGGGGTTGATTATTATATTCGGAAGTCACTTGTTCTAAAATTTTTGTCCATGGAATTTTTTTCGAAGAAGTATTAACTTTACACCTTAATTTGGATACAATCGTTTGATTACATCTCTCATTTTTGCCATTACACTGGGGTCTGTGGGCTGAGGTAAGTAGTTGTCTCGTATTGTGGTGTTTTAGGAATTTCTTAAACCTTGAGGAAGTAAATGCAGCATTTCTGTCACTTAATATTTGTTTCGGAACTTTAATTTTGAAAATTTGTTTTAAACAGTTTGTGTATGTCTCACTTGTCACACTTTTTGAAGGAAAAGTCCAAATATATCTTGTTGCATGATCAATCACCAGATGAAGATATTTTTTTGTCGAATTATAATAGTTAAAACCTCCAACTGTATCAACTGAGATTAGGTCAAATGGTTCATAAGCAATTGGCACTTGTTCCATCAGTCCATACTTTCTCTGAGTCGATTTCTTGTTTTTCTGACATGTTTCACAACAACGAACAAAATTTGAAATGTCTAATATTATATCTTGCCAATAGTAAATAGGGGAAATTAATTGTAACATCTTTCTCACACCTGGGTGGCCAAATTTTTCATGTGCAGCGGTTATTAATTTTAGTCTTAATGATGGCGGGACTACAATTTTGATTAGATTTTTCTTTTTTACTGTTAGAACTCCACTATATTTTTTGTACTTTACATTATTAACATTATCGTTTAATTGTGCCTGAATAATTTCATCTGTGGTTAGAAAATAAGAATATTGTGATACAAAGTGGCTTATTGGGTTCCTTGATAGCATATCAGCTTCATAATTATATTTACCTTTAATGTGCACTATTTCATAATCATACATGGAAAGTTTTAAAGACCATCTAAACAGTCGTCCAGTTAAATGTTTAATATTTTTGAGCCATTGTAAGGCTGAATGATCCGAATGTATTGTGAATTTTTTCCCATGTAAGTAACAATGGAAACGGTCAATAGAATCAACAATCGCCAAGCATTCAAGCTCAGTGACAGCATAGTTTCTTTCGTGTTTTTTCAGTTGTCTTGAGTGAAAAGCTATTGGGTGTAGTTGGCCATTAGGGTGCTTTTGCTTTAGGACAGCAGCAACTGCTTCTTGACTTGCGTCGACAAAAAGGTGGCATGGGTAATTTGGGTTAAAAAGGGTTAAAATCGGTTTTGATATGAGTTCATCTTTTAGTCTTTGGTAGGAATTTTGACATTCTTGGGACCAATCCCATTTTACATCCTTTCTAAGTAATTTGTTTAATGGAAGTCTCAATTTTGCATAGTCTTGTATAAACTTCTGATAGACATTTATGGATCCCAAAAATCTCTGCAATTCTTTAACATTTTTGGGTGGTAGTAATTTTTTTATTGTTTCAATGTTTACATTATGAGGTGAATATTGTCCTTTAGAAATCTCATATCCTAAAAATTTTATTTCTTTCTTAGCAAATTGGCATTTTGATTGGTTTAATTTGATATTTTCCTTTTCACAAATTTTAAAAATTTCTTCTAAATGTTTCATATGTTCATTAAAGGTTTGTGAAAATATTATTATATCATCAAAATAGTTCAAATCATAATTGATTTGGTATTTATTTAGAATTTGCCTAATTGCTCTCTGGAAGACACTTGGTGCATTTTTCCAACCAAACGGTAGTCTTGTCCATTCATAAAGTCCAAAGTTTGTTGTGAATGCCAATTTTTCAGTGTCACGGTCATGTATTTCTATGTGCCAATACCCTGAAGTTAGATCTAATGTTGAAAAAAATTTGGCATGGGCTAGTTGATCTAATAAGTCATCAATTCGTGGAATAGGTTCAGAATCAGTTTTAGTAATTACATTTAATTTTCTGTAGTCTATGCATAGCCTAGTTTTTCCTTGGCCTTTTTTCATTGCTAATGTTACTGGGGCGCTAAATGGAGAATGTGAGGGCTTTATAAAACCTGCTTTTAACAATTCGTCTATTTGTTTTTTTATTTCAGCATTTTCAGTTTGAGATGTGCGATATGGTCGTTGTGCAATTGGGAGCTCTGAAGTTAAGTGTATTTTTTGGGGTTCTAATTTTATTTTTCCAACGTCATATTTATTTTTTGAAAAGATATGGTCGAAAGTTTCTAGAATGTTTTCTAAATGGGGCCAGTCCTCGGGTATTTGCTCTGGTGTTTGGAAGTCCAAAGCATCACCGGGCTCTTTAAATAGAGTTTTCAGTGTATCATCGGGGATACCTGATATCTCCTTTAAATTTTGAACATTATAATTAGTATTTGCTATTTTGTTTGAACTCTCATAATTTATAACTGGATTTCTCATTCTTTGGTTATTATCAACATTTAGGGTTTCAATGTCATTGGAAGAAACATTATACACATTATCTTTCACAGCATTATTGTAAACAGTCCTTTCATAGTACTCAGGGGAGTGATCACATCTTAAATAGTTTCTTTTTACAAAATTTCTACCTTTATGATACCTTCTGTTATTATTTTCAGCCCGATAGTTAAAAATTTTTCTACCTTCATATACACTTTTGTTTACATTTCTAAAGTTACACATATTTTTGTTTTCATAATACCTTTTACCATTATACATGTTATCACAATAATTTTTACAATTTTCTCTTTGAACATTCAATGCATATGGATTAACAAAATTATTATTATTATTACATAGTATTATCTCTTTATTACATTGGAACACCTTTAATTTTCTTAAATTTATTTCGAGACGAAAAAGTCTCATATGTTCTAAACTTAGCAATACATAAGGTAGGTCACTCTCAATGACCCACATTTCAATTTCTCTAGTTAATTTGCCAATTGTTACATTTGTTTTAATTATTTTTGTTACAGGTACTTGACCATCAGTTTGATTTATTACCATATTTTTTGGATCGTAAGTCATCTGTTATTTGCATAGTATCCTCTATGGTTATTTTGGTGTCTTCTGTTGTTATCTTCTGCACTTTGATAGTGTCTCTGTTCATCATATCTTGACGTATTGCTGTAATTTCCTTCATTTTGTCTTCTGGGTTGATCATAATTAATCCACCTTCTTCTGTAGTGTGGCTCCGAATTTCTGCGCTCTGTCTCACTGTCACCGAAGTTTCGACGATCGCCGGCGATGAAATCTGTTCTTCTTTCCGGAGCGATACGCGGTGCGGACCGAGGTACCGGCAAATGTAATTTTTTCGCTTTTTCCAGCCATTCGAAAGGGGTTCGTATCTCTTGCAACGAGAGCAAAGTTCGTATGTTTCTTGGAGCGTCTAATGACAGTGTTTCTATGATTTCACTGTCTGTTTTATGAAGTTCTTTTCCCAGTTCTAGTTTTTCCTTGAAATACTGAAAAAGGTCATCATTGTCATTTAATTTTAGTGTCCTAAACCTTGTTATCAGTTCTTCTCTGCTCTTTGAAAAAATGGACAGCAGTTGTTTTTTAATATTAATGTAATCTTCTTTATATAGTTCCGTGGATATTATTACTTCTTGAATATCTTGACTTAAGTAGCGCATTAAATTTTCTTTTTTCCATTTCTCATTTAATTCAAACGTGCTGCAACTCTCTTCAAACAACTGGAACCATTGAAAAATATTTTTGATACTTCTGTTATCGAATTGTGGTATTGGTAATTTTATTTCAGGCATGTTTTTTCTTTCGAACGGTTTTTCTTTCAATATTGCTTCTTGAATTTTTCCTGTGCAGCCTGGTATGTTTTTTAAGATAGGTTTCTTGTCATCATTCGCTTGATCGACATTTTCATTTCCGGTGTTCATTTGTTCTTGAATTAAATTGTCATCGAGTATGATTTCGTGAAATTCCGTTTTCACTTCAGTCTTCGATGCCATGTTGTTTTATTATTATTATTATTATTATTATTATTTTTAATTTATCGTCGTTTCATAAATTTTCGCACTGTCGTGCTAATCCAAAAGTGAGGCGGGTTTTTTTTTTTTCTGCGTAGTTCTTTTTCATCCTGCCGGCTCTTGACAGGCGTGAGGTTTGCATTAGCAGTCATCATGTTAATACTGGTGGCGAGTGGTAAGTAGTCTAAATCCAATAAATAAACATAGTTCTAGCTCAATCCAATTTATTTCATCTTCCGGCAACCACTGATCCAAGTAGCGCATATTTGAGCTCTCGCCATTTTCAAATTAGGGACCCAGCTGACACGCGTCCACTAGCAATGAATTAAATCCCGCCGTCTGATTACACGCTATTGTTTTTCTCCATCCAAAGCCACCGCGCATGCCTACATGGTCTCTGTGACGCATACACCGGCGATGAACCATGGGTGGAGCTACAGATGTCAATCAATCCAAAGGGAAATTCCCCGATATCTCTCGATGTATTTCGAACCAAGATATGAGAATAGTGGCGAATTACGCCACGACAATAAATTAATTACTAAGCCCCCTTTAAATTTAGAATAATTATTTCGTTCCCGCTTAAGTCCGACATATATATATATATAGAGAGAGAGAGAGAGAGCAATTGTACGAGTTAGTGTGTTAGAGAAATCGAAAAAGACGCAAAACTTACAAGTTGAATAAAATATCTCATTTTCTTGACGCTGTAGCTCGCTTGTTATTGGGTTTAGAAAAAAGATGTAAATATAAGATTTGTTCAAAATTTTATCCTCTTTAAGATTATGACTGCAATCTAAGCTCTAGAACCAACCATTGCCGAGATATTTGAAAAAAAAAAAAACCAAAAAGTTTTAAAAAAAATTCGTTGTTTTCGGGCTACAGAAAATTCCGCCGAGGTCTTTCGAATTGGAAAACTCTGTTTTTTTACTACTGGACTAAACATATACAAGTAGGGGAAAAAATCTAATACCCGATCTTTTGCGCGGTAAGATGTATATAGCTACTGGGCTATAAGCTCAAAACAATTTATGTTTTGTATACTGCAAAAGGTTGAAAAAACACTCAGCCAAAATGAGCTTGCAGATCACACTCTAACGGAAAAACAAGTCTCTTTTCGTATCAAAACCAAACACGGGCCCTGCCCTTTAACCCCTTGAGGCTCAATCCGTACTCTCCTTCCTTTTTATTCCCTCTCAACCGGGATTGGTACGCGATCCTCTTACATGTTCACTTTTGGGAACCTGATTTGCCCAACTTATGGCTCCTCCCAAGGAAAAATTTAGAAGAAAAGAACCGACAAATATTTCGGTTCCCTTTGACAAAATTAACTGTCTCTTTTCTAAGACGACCCATTCAGGTTGCAGACACTCTGGCGGTTTCCATATAATAGTCCATATTACTTGAAAGAAACACTTTGCACAGAAAGCCACCCTAGTCCGGTGTTCACACAATGATTCTTTCACCTTGAAACAGTTTCTAAACCTGGAGGGTGCCATCGTTCCTTTGACAACGGGACAGCAATTACTGGACAGATGACGATGGGTTACGAGTTTAAAAACCATTAGTCTTCCTATCGGACTGCCCCTGGTCTGAAATCTGTTTTTGGAGGAAAAAGCGAGAGCTGTTTGCTGTTTGTCAAATGTATCGAAAGATACAGCGGAAGTTGCCTTTTGTAAGGTTCAAGTCCGACTGCTTTCTGCAATCATTATCCCTTCAAATTGCAAGAATTCTTAAGCTGCTTCTCGTTAACTCATAATGGATGTTTAGGAAAAGAATGAAAGAAAAAGGAAAAAATTAGTCAGTTGACGAAAAAGTTATTTCAAAATGCGTATATTGCAAATAACATTTTTAGCGATACTAAGAATATATAAATATAAATGAAAAAGAAAAAGAAATTGAACTTTCTCGTTTTATATCGACAAGTTTTATAGTTTGGTTGTTACTTCCTCTAAATTTACGCCCTCTTAACGGCTGCGACCTAGGCCTAGGTTGGCCTTATGGGAAATCCGTCCCTGAATCTGCGGGTAACACTGTTGGGTAGGTGTCAAGGATTTAGTTGAATAAGCAATAGGTCTACCTTCCTGTAATAGAACTGCCCCTATCGCATGTGAACTGGCATCAACCGAAACTACTACTGGTTTGTTGACATCATAGTAAGCTAATTTAGGAGCATTTTGTAGTGCTTCTTTAAGTTTAGAAAAAGAATTTTCTTGATCTCTAGACCATTGAAATAACACATCTTTTTTAAGGAGCTTACGTAATGGCTCTGATATCTTAGAGTAGTTTGGAATGAATTTAGAAATGTAGGTCACCATACCCAAAAATCTTTGCAACTCGGCTAAACTAGTAGGAATTTTTAACTTTTCAATAGCTTTCACTTTTGAGGGATCAATTTCAATACCACTAGAAGTAAACACATGGCCCAAAAATTTAATTTTCCTTTTTCCAAATTCACATTTTTCTTTATTCAAACATACACCATAATCTAAGAGTCTCTTAATAACTCTGTTAATCAAATCAGACAAGTCTTCATCAGTATTAGCCCATAACAATATATCATCCATTGAACATTCTACATCTTTAAAACCCTTCAATATATTCTGCATCACTTGTTGAAATATTTCAGGGGCTGAGGCAAGCCCGAATGGAACTCTCAGAAAGGAAAAACGACCCCATGGGGTATTCATTGTTAAATAATCAGAAGTTCGCTTCGAAACTCTAAGTTGCCAAAAACCCTTCCTTGCGTCCAGAAGAGTGAAAAATTTGGCTTTACCTATTCGTGCTGCAATATCTTCTACTCTCTTAAGCGGAAAATGCCTTCGCTTAATCACTTTGTTAATATCTGTAGGATCTAAACATAAGCGAACACGATTCCCAGATTCAACAATTACTAATGGACTTACAGCAGGGGTAGGTTTCGTAACAGGTTTTAAAATGTTCATTTTAATCATCAATTCAATTTCTTTTTTAACAACATCACGTAAAGCATATGGTATTCTTCTGGGTGGATAAATAGAAAAGCGTGCATCATTTTCAAATTCAATATCATATTCAAAATCTTTAATACATCCAATCCCTTCAAATATTTTGCTTGGAATTTTCTCAAAAACTGTATTTAATTTCATAACATCAACATTTCTTTTTACTAACCCCAAATTGTCACATGTTTTACACCCTAGTGTGCAGTTATAATTGCCATCAACCACTAATAATTTTAGGTTTGTTGGCTTATTTTCAATAGTACACTTTGCAATTACCTCACCTTGCACCGGAGTGTATTCATTATTAAATGACTTTAATCTTTGTACCAAAGATTTAAATAGTGGTAATGATAACTTTTTAAAAGCCTCTTTTGTAATTACATTTCCTTCTGCACCTGTATTAAGTTTGAATTTAACCTTAACCCCATTATCAAAAATTACTGAAGTAAACCAAGCATTTTTTTTTAGATTGGTCTGCCAATTCACCAACATTTAAGGTTTCAAAATTTAAATCTTCATCAGAACATCCTTTAACCTCTTGCATTTTTCTACTATTAGAATAATTACTTAATTTCCCTTGTTTCCATTTTGCTTTACACTGACGAGCATAATGCCCTTTTTTAAAACAACTTTTGCAGATAACGTTAAAAGCAGGATAATTTTTAAATTCATGCGCTAAACCACAATGCTAACATAATTTATTGCACTTCTTATAATCAATTTTTGATTTAGAATAATAGTTCTGCTGTTTTGATTTTGAGTTAACTACAGCAAGAATTTCCTTCTGATTCTTAACCGTTACATTATTCATTTCTTTTAATTGCGTAGTGGCTTGTTCACTAGCTCTGCAAATATCAATAGTTTTTTTAAGGGTAAGTTCTCTTTCTACCAATAATAATTCACGGACTTTATCAGAATTAATTCCTCTAACAATCTGATCCCGTAGCAAGCTATCTTGTAAAGTTCCAAAACAATCAACAATTTTAGTTTTCAACTTTGTGAAATATGAGTCAAAAGTTTCTTGCTTACCTTGCATTAAGTTGAAGAATAAGTAGCGAGTGTACGTTTCATTAGGCTTAGGTGAGAAAAAATTATCAAACCTTTCCTTTATTTTCACCAAGTCATTTCTGTCAACGTCACTCAGATCAAATGTATTATAGATAACTGTTGCTTCCGGTCCTATGGCAGACATAAATGTACAGGGTGGTTAATAAATACTGTAACACTCCAAAAAATAAGAGTTAATTTTAATCATTTGGAAAAACAATTTATCTATCTATTTGTGTGATTGGCAACTTTTTGTAAACGCAGACGATTTTTGTTTAAAGTAAAACATGTAGAATATTTTTAAAGATGGAAGACAAAAGGTTAATGGTTAAACAGCTTTTTGATCGCGGATTTTCTGCATGTAAAATATTTAAGCAATTAAAATGCCTTGGTTTTAATAGGACGTTTATATATAGGACTATAAATCGATTATTGGATACCAATAGCTGTAAAGATCGACCAAGGTCCGGTCGTCCACGCACTGTTCGTACAAAAGAACGTATCAAAAGAATTCGTGAAAAGATATGAAGAAATCCACAACGTTCTGCAAATAAAATGGCTGCAGAAGAGAACATCAGTCGCAGAACTATGCAACTTATCATAAATGAAGACCTGGGTTTTCGCCCTTATCGCAAAAGAAAAGTTCAAGGTTTGACTACTGCACAAATAGTAA
Organism: Dolomedes plantarius; assembly: GCA_907164885.2. Taxonomy (NCBI): domain Eukaryota; kingdom Metazoa; phylum Arthropoda; class Arachnida; order Araneae; family Dolomedidae; genus Dolomedes; species Dolomedes plantarius. The sequence continues at coordinate 130,731,846 of OU015499.1, read as the reverse complement.
AAAAGTTACAAAGATGTAAGAAATTGCTGAACCGGCACGGTAGCAAAAGTGTTGAAAAAATAATTTTCTCTGATGAGAAGCTGTTTTGTACAGAACAAAGTTATAATGCTAAAAATGATGTTGTATATTCAGCAACCTTCGAGGATATACCTGAAAATCTTCGAACTGTTAAACGCTTTCAGAACAAGAATTCTGTTATGGTTTGGGCTGCAGTGTCACACAATGGAAAACTGCCTCTGAAATTCATCGATAAAGGGGTAAAAATCAATGCTGAATATTACAAACAGGAAGTATTGGCTACACGTTTATTACCACATGCTAACAGATTGTATCCCAAAAAGAATTGGATATTTCAGCAAGATTCTGCACCGTCCCACCTATCCAAAACAACACAGGAATGGCTCCATGCCAATTGCCCGAAGTTTATCAAGCAAGAAGATTGGCCACCTTCTTCACCAGATCTAAATCCTTTAGACTATTGCATTTGGGGGATTTTAGAGTCTAAAGTAAATGCTAAGCAGCACAGAAGTTTGGACTCCCTCAAAGCTTCCATACGGAGTGAATGGGACAAATTACCTCATAAAATGATTCGTGCCACAATAGGACAGTGGCGTAAGAGATTATATTTAGCAATCGATAAAGATGGCGGTCGATTCGAGTAAAATTATTTCATGGTAAACTTTCATGTATAATGTTCATAATATTGTTGTATTTTCCATTTTCTATTTCATCTGTGTGTAATTAAATGATTCGATATTTGTCACAGTATTTATTAGCCACCCTGTAGTGGCTTGCACCTCTGGAGATTTAGTTTATAGCTGTGTAGCTGTCGCATAAAATCCAAATGTCTGTTTCCATAGCTTCCATTTAATAGCCATTCCATCCTCCGTCACTTGTAATTCGCGGGGAAGGCGAGTATTCACAGCATCTGAATCAACCTGCATTTTCTTCGTTCAAAAGAAATTTTATCAATAGATATCAACTATATTATCAAATATATCTTCTGACACCATGTAACATTCCTAGCACATAATGGAAGTTACTGGTCAGCAAGCTCAAAGAAAACAGGGCACGATTGCAATAGAACACAAACTTTATTGGCCGCCATTATATACTCAACTACGATCTGAATCTAGCTGTTGCCACTTACATAAAAGTACTACTCGATGATGACATGACACTATCAACTGTATTTTAATGCTTTTGTCTCAGTTATCATTAGTGAGTCAAATGAATTTGTACATATATGTTTCTTTTGTGTGATTGAAATATACTGTAGTTTCAGTATTTTGGAAAGGCCAAATGCGTGTTCTATGAAATATTATATATATACATATATATATGCTGTGTTAGAACTAAATATTTTATGTGACTTCACTAATTAAACTTAGCGCTAGAAGTTTAGCAGAAAGCAAGTTTTGCCACATTCGACATGCAACACTACATTATGGCAGTGAAAATGCATTTTCTGCATTTTTATGAAGTCTTTTATAAATACTTTAAAATGATGTACCGTTACAATTTTTCAAACTAAATGCTTCCATATTATATTGATTTGGTAAAATGTTTTATATACCATTATCTTTAAAAATTAGTCAACATTTGGCAAGCTGATAAATAACATTTATTTATTCGAAAGGAAACAGTACTTTGTAAGAAAAATTTGGATCAAGCCAGTTTGCAACCCTTTTTTACATTATCTAAATACATTTATATGAGATGCTTGGTACAATAAATAAATAAAATATATTGGTGTATACTGCCAGAACAAACAAATGGTGAACAAATTTTTTAATTATAATCTGTCACTGAAAATGAATCTCAGTTCATGGTGAAATGAAATTACTAGTTTAAACAAACATTGTATTAGTAGAGCATCATTATCAATTTTTGAAGGAAGCAGAGGTTAAAATCTTCAAGAATTTGACTTAGCAAATCATTCCTTGAAATTTTATTCTATGCCTCAAAAATGAAAGAAAAAATTTGGAAAATATCTAGGAAAATTTTTTTCAATTTGTATAATATATTAATTTAAAGGGAGAAAAAAAAGCACTAAGTGAGACACAGATAACATATTATCGGCAATATGTTTCTATAGTGTTAATTGTTCTCTCTCAATTTTTTTAAATATATTATTATTATAAAGTTAAGAGTAAATACCTCTCTCAAAACCATTGTTTTTGTTTTTTCAAAACAAAGGGATTTTCAATACCAGAGAAGCATATATCTCCCTAAATTCATTGAACTTGGAGAGTATATAATATAATTTTATATACAGAGGAAGATATCTCTATTAACCTTTTCCTTGGGTGGGATAACATGTATCACAAGAAATAATGAATATATATATATATAAATATATATATATTCAGACATACATACATATATATACATATATATATACATACATACATACATACATATATATATATATACATACATACATAACCCCCTTAATGGCCGTTATTACTAAGGGGGTATGAAATTTCCCATTCTAAAGAGGAAATCGGAAAAATGGGCCCTGTAAGCTAAAGGTTAATTTGTTTTATCCTTTAAAAGTATGCAATTTTCAAGCACAGAGGTAGATAAAAAATTTAATTTTCGTTTTCATTTCCTTGCAGGTTATTGTTTTAAAATATTCATCTAACATAAAATTTGTTAAAATTTTGACCATCTTTATTTATAGATCACCATTAATTCAAAATGTTCTTCTGTCATATGACCTAGCAAATTTTTTTTCCCCATCACACTATGACTTGTTCTCACAAGCATGTCAGCAACCTCTTAAAAGTTTCCAAAACTAAAACATTTCCAATGTATATGTTATAACTGAGTAGGAAATTGTACACAATTTATTACACAATTTATATTATTGTACTTGCAAGTCAGGTTCTGCCCCAATTATGAACTGAAATATATCTTTAACCAATTCTGTTTAACAAAAAAGTTGTATTGTCCTCAACCTATACAATTTTTCAAATACATTTCACTAGACTTTAGTAATAAGCTTAAAATAAAATAATATAGATGAAAGTAAACTAATATAGATGAAAGTAATAAAAGTAGATATAACATGTTTCCCACTCAAGTGTGTTTTCTTAGAAATGTTTGTATGGTAATGATATACATATTACCCGCTAGATTTTGTGGTAAATTTATTCCTAATTCCAAAATGAGGTTTATCAATATTAAATGTAAATATCTCATATATATAATAAACAAATGCCTGATATTAAAAATAATTGTAAATATTTTTCTTTCATTATGCAATATAGTTATATGAGCTTATATCTATTTGGTGGAAATCTGCAATTATTTTTGTTAATGTGATAGTTTTTCGGAAAAAATTATCGGAGAGTTTTTTCAGCAGTAATCTCTTGTACCTTCTTGTATATTTTTTCTTTATATCTTTGAAAGTTTAAAAAAAAAATGTAGCTTAGAACATCTAAAGTTGATTTTCTGTAATGCCAGTGTATGAATATCTTGATAATTGTATGTGTTATTCTGCATATTTGTGTTTAATGTAATGTTCAAGTATGTATGTAGAGGATATCTAAATCAAACTCAAATCTTTTTTGTAATGAACAAAGTATCACCTCCGAAGATTCTTGGATCTGCAGTGGAATATATTAACAAACTCTGCTTGATTAATTTGCTTTTAAAAATTGTTAAAGCCTTCATGCTAATGAAGACAGGATTCAAAAGCTTCATTTATGTTTGTAAAAATATTTTTAAATTCCTTTAAGACTAAATATTTGGTTAACCTCATAACAAGCACATAATTTGCAAAAGAACATAAAAAAAATATATGCTGATTAAATGTAAGAAACAGTATTTTCTGTTGCATAAGGTAAATATTCAATACTGAGAATATTTACATTTCAATATGTATGTATTTATGATTAAATTTGTTTTTTCGTCTACTAAACAGTACTAGGCATTTTCAATAAAATATTAATATTAAACAACTTCATATATATATATATATGTATAATACTTTGAGTCTATTTGTCTCTAACTCTATAAGTTAACAATACACAATGGTACCAAAGTTGTTAGAAAATATGGTACCCATGATATAAATAAGCAGCAAAATAAAATGAAAACTTCTCTAACAGCAGACTAAGGATTGCCAAATTAAAGGCATTTTTGAGTCTATAGATTCAAATAGCTACCAAATAGTATAACCAGAGAGCAACAGTAAAATTTAGTTAACAATTAGTCATTCATGCATTAATTATTTTCCCAATATGATCTATTCATAGTCATTTTACTTCCCTGTCAAGTTCTAATTCATAAAAACTCATACTTTGAGATTTCTAAAAGCTTTTTCTTGTGTATTAGTGGGAACAATTTATTTCATGCTATGCATCCCTGGCTCATAGTTTGCCCTGATCAGATTGCAATGAAAAAACCTTCTGATTTTGGCTGCCAATTTGTATTCTAAAATTCTCATTACTAACCTGTCCATTTCTTGATGTAAGAGGTTAAATAACTTGGACATTAACTATAAAACAAAAATAAGTTTGATTTGCAAAATTCATAGTCAAGTACAAGTCTCTATATTTCATAAGATTCATTCAGGATATACATTATTTAAATGAACAAACACATATATTTATACATATATATACATTCTATTTGTAAAGGAGGGAGGGTTCCTACCCTTTGTTGGTGAATTACTTGCCCTATGTGGTTTCGATTCCGTTTCAGAAATTAAACTAAGCAGCCTTTTACTACTGGAGAAATTATTAAAGTCATATATATATATATATATATATATATATATATATATATATATGAGAAAGGTATAAAATTTTTAAGTTGATCCCTTATAAATTCTCTTTTCTTGCCATGCTTAGGATGGCATTACCAAATTCCATTCTCACGAACCCAGGGATATTTTTCATAGCCCCTGGGAAGCTACAAAATCTTCAGACCTTTTGTCTATGCCCAAATAAGGAGATCTTCCTATACACAACTCATGCAGCTTGGAAAGAAACATCTTTGCTCAGCAATTCTGAACTGCAGATTACCTCCATATGCTAGCACCAGACACTTGGGTGGTGGCTGTCTACTAGAAAAGATGCACGTTTTAGGCACTCGAAATAAATTGCTTATTCCTGAATTTGATTCTATAATCTGTTCAATTAATTACACACACACACACACACATATATATATATATATATTCCACACATTTTACTCCATAACAAACTTTATATATATGAACCAGACACAAACTTTACACTAAGCAAAATTTTGAATTTTTGAAAGGTCATCATCAATGAATATTTTACACGACACTAAATATTACTCCAGTGTTTCTCTTAAAATTACAAAAATACATTTTCCCCCACTTCAAGAGGAATTAAAACCCATTTTCAGATTATTAAAATTTCTAATTTTCGTATTATTTTGTAAAACTCAGTTCTCAACAAGAGAAGTGCATTATCATGTCAAGCTCTAAAAAAGTATCACAAATAATTCAGTAAAAAAAGAATTTTGGGATTCTTTAAAATTAAAAATACTTAATACAATGAAACCCTGCTATTTGGTTGGATGGTTGATTTGGAGTGCTACAGTCCTCTTTTGAAACATTAAAGCTAAACTGACAAGAATCTACCACTTTAAGCTGATTCCGAAAGACTGCAAACACCCATGCTTACCATGGAATTGAAGCCTGCAAACTCTAAAGACTAGTACCCTGGACCCATGGCATCTTGATGGTTAGCATATTGGAATTTGGCTCTGAGAATGCATAGTTAGATTCTCGATAAGCATCACTTGTCGAGAATCACTTGTTGTTTATGACATGCCTTTGTGTCTGAACTGGGCATGTTAAGTATGTATGTTGGAAAGTGCCTCTATGAGATATGTGGGTGAGAGAAGTATAGAAACCCATCAGATGTCACCTGCAGGGATGCTCAGTCTAAATTGATATGGCACCATCGGGCAACGTTGATTCACCTATGCAGTTCCCCCATTAGAAGAAACCAATAGATCTCATGGTGTAATGAGCAAATATCGAAAGACAACACGTTTCCATCTAACTTTTAAAAAAAAGGACAGACTAGTGCCGTAACCATGGTGATTATTCACCAGCTCTATGCAGAAAAGTTTTACATGTGTTCATCTCACTTACTTAGAATTTACAATAAGCAAATTTGTTATGCCTCTGGAATGTTCGATTTGTCTTCTAAGGGGTAAAATGGGATTGACACAGCAAAAAATAACTTTAGTAAACTCATATTTTAGCAAAGATTAAACTCACTATAGGTGTCCTGTATGTCAGTGATTCTTTACCGGGGCTGTAGGATATTCCAGAGGGAACAAAGAGAGATGCAAGATGCAGCATAGAGTATTATACAGATGTTGAAAATGCCAAGTTTGGGAACCATTAGTGATGAATTGAAACATGATGAAATAATTGTGTATGGGGATACTTTGATGCAGCTTTAGCATGATATGGCAATTTATTTCCATAACCTGCTGAAAATGGATATTCAGGCCTGGGTAGTTGATCCTTTTGATGTAAATTCTGCTGATGTTGATGTTTCTTTGAACCAACCTCTCATAGAGTCACTTATGGAACGATACAAATATATAAACGACCCAACCTTTCGGTTATGCGTTTTTAAAAAAAAAAAACTTAAGGGGGGGGGGAACTTATGCTAATTGTGTAACACACAATGAAATAGAATAACTATGAAATTGTATAATGAACAGCCATGAGGGCCATAACTATTTTTCTTATGGCTCTTCTACAGTAATAATCATTATAAAACCTATTCTTATTCCAGATATCAATATTGGTAGGTAAGCTTCTGCGTATATTATTAAATTGACTGCATTCTATCATACAGTGCTCCACCGATTGTTCAGCATTACAAGAGCAAGTGCTACTTTTTCCGTGAAACCTGCTTTGATAACTACCAAATGACCCATGTCCAGTGATTGCTTGGTTTATGTAAAAATCTGCACTTAGCCTGTGAGTTTTAACTTGAGGAAAAATTTCTCTTACTCTAGTTCCAGCAGTTGTATTGTTACACCTATCTTGCCAGACGTGTTCCGCCATTTGAAATAATTTTGCTTTTACTTGGTTTCTAGTCCATTTAATTTCTTTATTTATTACTTCCAAGTCTCTTATGGGAAGTGAGATAACAGCGAAAGAAACTTTCAATGAAGAAAAATGCCAAAGAGTAAAACATCAAAAATTATTCCACAGATTTGGGATAAAGCAAAATTATTCTTTGTGGGATTTCCTACTTATACGATAGAACAAAGTTTCAGTCGGGTAAGCTATTTACTCAGGTAGATTTGTCTATATTTTTTATATAATTTTATTGTGTATAAATTATAAAAATTATAATTAAAGCATGTTCTAGAAGAGAAAAAATGCTTTAATAAAGCTACATTACTCCCTGCAGAACAGGGAGGAGGGGGACCACAGGGAAAAAAACATGTTTCAAAGGTGGCCACAGTTGGAAAAATGTTGAGAAACTACTGTCTACTAATAACTTCACACCCTTCCTAAATGTTTGAGATTTTAAAGGAAATAAAGGAGTTCCTGCTGACATCACCAATATTTCTTTATTTGTTTTAAAAAAAATTTTATTTTTTGGGGGGGGGAGGAGGAGGGGGCTGCTTGTAATGCCGAGTCACTTTGCCTGAGAAATTCGCATAGAACTACATTGACTGCTCTTTATCTAGAGGAGCACCATAAAGGTGAGTCAAAATTGCTCCTACCTCTTTTGACCAAGCACCCCCACTTACCAGTATTCGTTCATGTTTACGAAATAGATGCGAATAAATGCGAAATTTGACGATATGAGCGGATAGATGCAAGAATTATTTTTTCACTAATTTTCGGCTAAAACTTGGTGATGTACGACCTTTTAAACGAAATTAGGTAATAATAGTAATTTATTAACATAATCTATATAAATAAAGCAGAGTGTCTCTATGTATGTATGTAACGTATACAAATCTACATTTCTTGACGAATCTGATTGAAACTTCGTATACTTATATTTTGAAGCCTGGAGATAATTCTAATATAAGTTTGGAAGCTTTAAAATGCTTATATATAAATACAGTTTTTAAATAATATTTCATCTCAAGGCGTTGGAATCAATCATTCATAAAAACTGTGCATGCGCACCTAGATGTTACAAGGTAAATAAACACATTGAATATTGTTAATTAGTAGTTGTTTGGTGTTATTTAAAGTTAATTTTCTTATATTACTCCTTTTATTTTATTTTCATTAATCCTTTTTTACTTGGTTAATTTTCAGTATACGGATTACCGTTATAACTCTTTACCGTTGAAACCCCTATGTGACTTGCTAACTTGCGATTATTTACTTTCTGACATTTGGTTATTAGGTATTTTACATATTGTGTTTGTACTTCAGAATGTTTAGTATACTATATTTTATATTGTTTTTAATTTTATAATTCACGGTGTACTTTTAAAAGCATAAAAATTAGTATATCTTAACTAAAAAGAATCAGTCTAAACTTAAGCACAGTTTTGTGATTTATTTACGGTTAACTATGTTTGTGTTTAGCTATTCCATTTGTTTGTTTTAAAAAATGATTATTTATAGGGTTTTTTTTGGTGTTTTATGGTAAAATAGCACTTAAAAATTAAAAAAAGGAACAAAAACTTACCTGTAAATAGCATACTTTTTCTATAAATTGGTCAATTTGAAGTAATTTTTATTGAAATTTAGCTAAAATGCCTATAACTGCATAAAAATCTTAATGCTACTATTTTAATTTCCTTCTCACACATGATACATATGACAGTTATATTCAAAATGACCTACAATCTTAAGAGAAAATTTTAAAATGCAAAACAATACACGCAATTTTATGTTCCAATATGAAAATTTTCCTCGATTCATCATTCCTTTCCTTATAAAAACAGCTCCAAATAAAAAACTATTTATTATACACCAATTATTGTGCCTCATTTCATTAACAATAGCATCTAAAACATTTTCTGAAAATTTTATCAAATTATATACATTATTATGTGAGATATCATGATAACCGTAGAGAAGGTAAGTTTTTGTTCCTTTTATTAATTTTTAAGTGCTATTTTACCATAAAAGACAAAAAAAATCTTTAAAAAATTATTTAAAAAAAAAAAATTGACTCCGAACGTAGAATATTAATCTTAAATTTAGCTAAATCCTAATATCCCTATCCCCTCTCCACAAAATCCTAATGCTAATATTTTAATTTCCTTCTCACGCATGATACATTTGACAGTTATCTTCAAAATGGCCTACAATCTAAGAGAAAACTTTAAAATTCAAAAATAATACACACAATTTTATGTTCTAATATGAAAATTTTCCCCGATTCGTCATTCCTTTCCTAATAAAAACAGCCCAAAATAAAAAAACTACAATTATATCACAGAAATATTGCAAAGAGTTGTAGAGAGAAACATAAAAAGAAAGAATATTCAAATAAAGTAGTGCTATTTTACCATAAAAGACCAAAAAAATCTTTAAAAAATTATTTTTTTTGAAAAATTGACTCTAGAATATTAATCTGAAATTTAGCTAAAATGCCTATCACTCTCCACAAAATCCTAATGATAATATTTTAATTTCCTTCTTATTCATGATACATATGACAGTTATCTTCAAAATGGCCTACAATCTAAGAGAAAATTTTAAAATGCAAAAATAATACACTTAATTTTATGTTCTCATATGAATATTTTCCCCAATTCGTCATTCCTTTCCGTATAAAAACAGCCCAAAATAAAAAAACTACAATTATATCACAGAAATATTTCAAAGAGTTGTAGACAGAAGCATAAAAAGAAAGAATATTCAAATAAAGTAACTAAATTAAACAAAATATGACAGGTAGTTCAAATTCCACTTCACTATCCCATTGAAATAATATTTAATAGAATAATAACTATTAATTTATGAAAAATTAGAAAATTAACTAAATGTAAAATAGAAAAGTAAATATAACAATTATATTTCACTGCCCTTCAAAAATATCCAATTATAACACAATTTCCTTAGCAATACAAAAACAAACAAAAGTGAAAACAGTATGTGACTATCACAGAAATATTCCAGAGTTTCAACAGTAATCCGTATATTGGGAATTAACCCAGTAGAAAAGGATTAATAAAAGGAAGAAAACTAAAGGAGTAATATTAGAAAATTAACTTTAAATAACTCCAAATAACTATGAAATAACAAATCCATGCGTTCACTTAACTTGGACATCTAGAATTAACATATAGTGGGTGCGCATGCGCAGTTCTTATGAATGATTGATTCCATCGTCTGGAGATGAAATATTATTTAAAAACTGTATTTATTTAGAATTATTTTAAAGCTTCCAAACTTATCTTAGAATTAATTATCTTAAGGCTTCAAAACATAAGTATACCAAGTTTCAACCAGATTCGTCAAGAAATGTAGATTTGTATACCTTACATACATACATAGACACTTTGCTTTATTTATATAGATAGATATATGTTTTGCCCCATAAAATAGAAATATATTTATTGTATTATTTTAGTCCTTTTTGTTAAAAAAAATGTTAAAAGCTGAATGCTTCAAAGGAAATATATTTTTCAAAATATTAATATGTTTACATTCGAATCCTTTTAAGTTAGATTCTCCTCATGGTTCCAATTCTTTAAGAATGTGTCCAACTTATAGATTTCGTTATGCATTATTGGTACTATAGCTTTTTGCAGTAAATGTCTTGAACTCTGAACAATATCCACCCTCCTGGAAATAATATTTAATATGTAATAACTATTTTTTTACATTATAATATACCTAACTGGTTTAATATTGTCAAATAATTAACATATTTCATTTTAATGTAACTAAATATAGTCTAATTTTTTATATTATTAGTTTCACTTTTCATTTCCTTAAATTCAAGTTGAATACATTTAAAATTAATGCCTCTTCCCCTCAAAAAAAGCGGAGAATAGAATAAACAAACTGAAAAACTTTGCTCACCATATTTATATATGTTTAACCATACGTTGCTCTTACGTTTAGCTTCATCTCTATATTTTGATCCTTTGAACATAAGGATTATATTAATGAATGTGTGAAAAATAACATGTTTGGTTATATTAGTTGTTTGAAAACAACTGATCTTGCATTTATGGTGCGTGGAGCCCTAATTGCAGATTTCTATTAATTTTTACGTTTGTCAGTGGCTTCTACCTATATTTTAATATTTTTGCTACAAAATCTTGCATTTATCGAGACATTTATTATGCAGATATTAATTATGGAGATGTTTATTGCTACAGAATCGTGCATTTATGGTGTGTGGAGCCCTAATTGCAGATTTTGATTAATTTTTACGTTTGTCAGGGTCTTTACCTATATTTTAATACAGGGGTGTCCAGCCCGCAGGTCGCATGCGGCCCAAAGCAAGTGTTAGTGAGTCCCAGAATGTTAGTGAGAGAGAGCTCAAAGCGAAAAAAAAAATTAATAGCCTGCCTTGATATAAAAAGTAATGCGGAAAAGGAAAAAAAAATGGACCATGTTATGCAAATCATCTTCAAAATGGTGAATTTTATGAAGGCTTGGGAATTGATTCATAGCCAGTTTCAGGAATTTCTTAAAAGCTTGTATGCTGAATATGGCAATACTTTTAAGAAATAAGGTAGCTCAGTGGAGAAAATATTAAGAAAAGGTTTTATAGCCTACTTGATGATATCAAATTGTTTATGACATTGAAAAGTAATCTGTGCCAGAACTTTATGATAACTGGCTTGCAGATTTTGATAGATCTGAATGCCCATTTAAATGACTCAAACACCCGTCACTTCATGGATTTTACTTCAGTGCATAATCCATGAAGTTAAAATTATGGCAAGCCAAATTTAATGTTAAAAATTTTTTGCGTTTCGAGACGCTGACCAAGCACAATTCTAAAAATGTTACAAAATACGCAGTCCTACTTTCCGATTTAGTACAAGAATTTAAAATTGATTTCAGGACTTTGGGGAAAATAAACAATTTTTTTTGCATGTTTTCTACTCTATTTGCAGTCGATATATATATAATGCTAGCAAATTGTCAAATGGAATGAATAGAGTTGCAATCTGACATCTAACTTAGAGAAATTCAATCGAGTCTCTTTGTTGTACTCATAAATTATACCTGCCCAGATATAAATATCCTTCACTGCATAGTCAAGCGTTATTCTGGTCATCAACGTTTGGAAGCACGTACATCTGTGAACAACTATTTTCAAGAGTGAAGCACACTAAGAGTCAAATTAGAACCAAAATTTATTAGTTGCTTTTTAGTATTGATGTGTATGACATTTCCCATCCTTTTTTTATACTATGTTATTTATACTGTGTTTAATTTTTCATGCAGAGTTCACAAGGCAAAAGACAATTTGATATTTTTACTTTTCAGCTTTTAGTGATGAAAGGCTGAATCTATCTAAATTCTGAGATGTGTATAACATTTCGCATGTTTTTTTCTTATGTTATTTATACTGTGTTTAGTTTTTAAGTTGACTTTGGTCAACAAACATTCATACTGAACCCCGAATCAACAAATGAGAAACATAGTTTATGAAGGTACTTGAGATAATATTTGGATCAGTTTAATTTAACAGAGATTTATATTGAGTTTAATAAGGATAGGATGTTTCTATTATTGCTACAGAATCTTGCATTTATGGTGCGTGTAGCCCAAATTGCAGATTTCTGTTAATTTTTTCATCAGTCAGTGCCTTTAACCAATACTTTATATATTTTTTTGGCTATCCTGCATTTATGGAGGTATTTATATGGACAATTAGACATTTTTACTTTTAAGCTTTTAGTGATTTATTATAGATATATTTTATGATATTTATACTGTGTTTAGTTTTTAAATTAATTTTTGTTATCAAACATTAGACAATTTGAATTTAAACTTGAAAAATGAAAGGCTGAATCTACTAAAATTCTGAGATGTGTATAACATTTTTTTTTTTTTTTTTTTTTTTTTTAAATGTTATTTATGCTGCGTTTACTTTTTTTTTTAATCAATTTTGTTTAACAAACATTCGACAAAATGACATTTTTTCCTTTTCAGCTTTTAGTGGTTTATTATAAATGTATATATTTTATGTTTTACTTTTCAGCTTCTTTTGCTCGAAAGATAGAAGGTTAAATCTTGCTAGATTGTTAACCAAAATCAATTTAAAATCTAAACAAACATTCCACAATTTGACATTTTTACTTTACAGCTTTTAGTGGTACAATGATGAAAGACTGCATCTACCAAAATACTGAGATATGTATAACATTTCACATGCTTTTGTTTTTTTTTGGCTATGCAATTTATACTGTGTTAAGTTTTTAAATTGATTTTGGTTAACAAACCTTAAAATTCCGGGCAACGCCGGGTACTTCAGCTAGTTGCTTAAATAAGACCATCCGCAGATTTTAACTGAGAGATCTCCCTCTTTTTGTCCTTACCAGGTTGAACCTAAAAATCTAACACTAAAAATCAACCATCAAGTTTTGTCGAACTATTTTGTAGATTTAAGAACCTCTCTTGAGCGCCAAAGTCAAGGGCTATTATAATAGCTATTTATAATAGTCAACCAAGAGACTCCTGTTGATGTTATACAGATTTTAATTGCAACGAAATGCTGCTACCTTAACTTTGCAAAGGCAGCTATACAAATCTTCTACAGTACTGTTAACAGAATAGATGCTGAGATTTTTTTAGTATGTACAACATAGTAATTAATGACAGAAGATAAAAACTTAAGGAAGAGAATGGGAAGACTACTACAATGTTAGCTTTTTAAGTAAGAAGCTCATACTTACATAGCCAAGTAAGTAAAATTGTAATTTTTAAAAATAAATGCAAAATTTTTGAATTTATATATTTTTTTTGCAAATAAATGTGTGAAATTTTATATATTTTACTTTATTTGTTGCAAGATTGATATTTTTTATGCGAAATTTACGAATCCCTAATTATAAGACATTTATTTTCTGTTAGTCTAAATTCACAACAGGCTGAATCTAATTTGTTTAACTTTATATTTAAATTTCGGGGATTTTAGATAAGAAGAGCGCATTATCTAAAGACAACCCACAAATTTGTTTTCAAAACTCTTGACCCTTAATTTGCTCATTTGGGAAAATGACTCAATCCAATCAGAATTCTTTAAAATCACTTGTCTCTTTTGGCCCACAATGTTACACATATAAAGACACTGAAAATTTAAGCATGATATTTAGTCAATATATATTTGAACCTTTTTTAAGTTAATCCTTTTAATCTATCAGCTATTTGAAAGGAAATGTCCTACAGCTAAATGATGAACTTTTTACTTAACTGCACGAAAACTTGTATTTTAGACTTTAAATTCAGATTAAATCTTCCTTATAAAAATTTTTTTCAACTCTAACCTGAAATATGAGGTATTTAGAGGGACAGATGACAACTGCTTAGTTTTTGGAATTTATTACAACAAAAATATGTACATAGATAAAAGATAAGTAAAAGAAAATCATGAAAATATTAAAAAATATCATAGTCTGATATATATAGTGGAATCTCGATTTCAAGAGACTGACTGAACTGAACATCACAATCGATAGAGATTCCACTGTATTCCGAAGTGTCAATTCAGACATATTAGCCGACTTTATGTCGTTTCAGTCATATTAGCTGACTCACTTAATTCTGCTCTCCTAATTATGGTCTCTTGTAATTCTGCTAAGATAAAAGCAACCTCCATTTCTTTCTCAGAATATCCTCTAGCCACAAACATACTGACTCCATTTGTTACTTCTTCAGTTTCTTCTTCAATGAGTTCATTGTGGCCTGGAGATGACTGTTCAGACCCTGAAAATGATTTATGCCTATTGGGTTCAGATTATTTTAGATATGAAGAGGAGAAATTAAGTCCAAAATTGAATACTTCAGAATGAAATCTTAAAGTACACTTTCCAATATAACAATGACATACAAAGTTTACTATAGAATATGAAATATTTTAATGCAAATTCAGACAGCAATAGATTTTTTTTACTCCATAAGTACATTATTTGTTATTTTTGGCAGAACTGCATTTTAACAAAAAACAATAAGACTATTGGGGAAATTTTTTTTTTAAATTCTTTGCTCTCGAATGCATTTAAAATAAATTGTTTATTAATTATAATTAATCCTTTATCATGTTCCTTGGCTGAAGAATGAAAAATATGATTTAAGTTCAATTTCAACACTACACTTAACAGACATTTAAGTAGAATCAGATTGAAATGCTTGCTAAGTAGCAAACAGGAAACTGTAATTCAAAGACTAAATTCTATTCAGACAGGATAACATTCATACTTTTAATACTGGGGGTCAAATAGAAATTCTAATCACCATTATAAAATTACTACTAAAATGTTAGGAGAAGAAAAGAGACAAAAAGAAGAGATCTCACAGGAAGACTTATTATTTTTAAACATCAGCTAATATTGCTCCAAAAGAGACTTCAAGATTATAAACATGCAAAATTTTTTCGTGTTCCAGCAATCTTTGTGAAAAATAGACTTCCCTTTTCCCCCAAAAGCAACTAAATTGTACTTACTGCAAAGTATATGTAGATATAGCTGTATGACATGGTAGCAATCAGAAAAATGAGGGAGGGAAATGCTCTTCCAAGACTATTAATATTAAATCAGAAAATTACACTAACTGAAGAATTGGTCCATCTAATTATAACTAGACAGAATATCAGAGACTTCAGAACTGCAACAGTTTTTTTACACAGTAAAATACCACGTTAATTAAAACCCCTTTTATTAGAAACCTAAACAAACTGAGACTTTAAACCAAGGTTCTTTATTGGTGAGATCATAAGTATTCACATTAAAATTAACAAATCTTCATTTCATATTGAACTAATTGTCTAATAGCTAATATGTGGTATTTATCATTTTTCAAAAGTTTATTATATACCAATAATAATGTAAACTGGCCAGGCATTGAAACTCATGTCAATAGCCTACAGCCAAAAAGTACATCTGTATTCTGTTATCATTTCATTGTATCACACTCTAATCTAGTGAGTGTAAAGCTTTTCTTTATACAGCAAACTAAATCTAAATCATTGGGAAAATAACTATTCAGGACACTAAGACTGCAGATTTCTCTTTTCTGACTTATGATCTCTCAATAAACTGTTACTCGTAAACCAGAGCTTTCGTAATTAAGTTTGCAACATATTTTCTAAATAAATGTTTAAGACTCTCATAACATCAAAACAGGGGATGTTCACAAGGGCTAATTCGACCAAGACCTAAAGTTTAAACTCATTTCAAAAGGCTGCAAACATCCATGCCAGCAGGATTTTAACCCTCAGGCTCTGGGACCGAATGCCAGAACCCTAGCCAATCTACCATGGACCAGCATTACCATCTAGAATCGGGTAAGCCTGTTGCCCACATTTTCCATGTTTAAACAAAAATGCTGTTAAGGGAAATAGCTATGTGGCCATTCAACATTATGCAAGCATAACCATTGTTTTTGCGCTTAAGGGATACCTGAGGTTTCCACTCTCCCAAGCAAACAAACGACTACTTTATATATAATCAGTTATATATAATTTTCAATCAACAGTGTGACATTATAAAACAAAATGATTTACTAATAAATATAATGCATATGTTTGACAAGTATTTCAAATCAACTAGTTCTATTAAAAACAAATTTAAATTATAATTTGAACAGCCAACACTAAAGGCAACATTACTGGATACTGGTGGTAAAAAATAACAGGTTAAACTTATGCAAATGTATATACTGGTAGTTAAATACCTTTTTATGTATATTTAAAGTACCACAGCCATCCTGTTTATGCCATTTTACATAAGCACTATTACTGGTGATATGAAATGCAAATATGATATACTGGTTACATGAAATACAATAATCAATGACAGTCTCTTATCTAACAGTCATACATCAAAGTCTAAAGCAATAAAAAAATTTCATATTCTTTGGGAAAACTTTATGCCAAAAGGAACAAGGATAAAATATTACCATTTACAGGACAAACAAAGGGCGTTTCTCCAGAATGAAGATGGTTTTTCAATTGACCACTTTGAGTAAATTCTGCATTACAATTAGGATACTCACATTTATGAGGTTTTACACCTGGAGAAGAAAGACAAATTCCTATAGTGTTATTACATCATAGATCTCATTATGTGGGATATTTATAATAAACATTCCACGACATAAAAAGTTCCATTAAACAAGGTTAAACACATGAGCCTGGTAACACAAAATAGGAAATATATACATTTCTTGCAACAAACTAAAAACAAGTCTTGAACATTAGCAACTAATATTTATATATTAAAAAGCTGTGTTACAGCAACCTTACAGAACATGGGTGTATTCTGTGAGCCAAATGTAAGTATCCGGAATTTCTAAGAAATAGAAGTTTTATATATATATATAAATGTACGTGCTGACAATAAGCCTCCCCGCGACTGACGGCATTTAGACTATACTCATATTAAACTGCACCCTATTTCCCCCTTTTTTTGGCTTTTAAGTATGACAGATGCCTGATGTATGACAAAAAATGAAATCATCCGATTTTCAGGAATGTCTGGTAGAAAGTCATGTGAATTGGACTTCCATTCCAGTAGGAAATTTTTTTAAATATGCTGGTCAAAGAGACTGAGTATGCTCAAATATGTTTAACCGAAATATAAAATACTCATTTTCAAACCCAAAATAATAATTTCTATGAAGAAAAACAAAATTCTTGTGTTTTCCTAGTATTAAAATAAAAACTAAGATTATAATTAGACAAGTAACTTTTTCTGCTTTAAAATAAAAAGAAATGAAATTTCTAAAAAAATTCTAAGATTCCTCTATACGGAATGAATTGAAAAAAAATGGATGACAATTGAGGGAAATTTAGATTTAATATATCTTGCACGCAATGCTAATAAAATAACATTATGGGAAAAATGAATTTTTTCATATAGCACATTCCCATAAATAAAAATTATGACAAAAACTTAGTATCCTACTGACCTTATTTTTAAAGTATAATTATTAAATAAGTACATAAAAGACAAAATATATTTGAATGAATAAATATTTATAATTATAAAATTACAAACAACGATAAAAAAAAATTTGGGAAAACTTCAAACTTACCACATAAACATTTGAAATTCGCTTGCCAATGCTTTGATAACCAATGCAATGCAAGGCAGTGTCTAAGCAACCGGCCAGTGGCCGGTTCCGTAGTTTTGGAGACTAGGTAACCGGCTGGCTGCGCATGCGCTTTTGCCAATCACTGATCGCAGCGCCACCATTTAGTAACTACCGCCATTTTACGGCACTAGCGTCAGATAGTACGACGTATATTGCTTGTCATTTCGTCGGGTTTACTAAAGAAAAAAAAAATATGCAGATTTACTCACAACACGAAATAAAGTAGATTAAGGTGCAAAAACTATTCATGTTCTCGACCTTCAGGTATGTGATGTGATGTGATTTTTTAATAAGTAATAGTTTTTTTTTGTGTGTATTATCCATGTGGGGATTAGGCGTAGCAGGACTAAATTTGCTTGAAAAATGCGAGACTGTTCGTTTGAGCCAAATAAACCGATTGTCTGTTATTCTACTGCTCATTGATAATTTTATATTTTCATTTCAGACCTGTTGTAACATTTTGCCATGGAAATACAGGCATAAGAAAGTTCGATTGGTGCAACTTCCATGCGTGATTCGGAAAAATGCTCAGGGTGGAATAACTTTGAAAATACTTTATATCCGCATCCTATTGTGAGTATTGCAAGGTTAGTAAAAATTTTACGTCCTATGTCATTATATTTAAAGATATGATTATGTCATATTTAATACCAGTCGAATAGCGACTGAGTTGAACTTGAAATTTATCGTAATTCAATAGTTTGTTAACCATTTTATTTTTTCTTAGTATAATTGTATAATTTTCGTAAGAAATGGTAGAGCTAAATCTAAAGTTTGAATGCTACCTTTGTTCATATAAATGCTTAAACTGAAATCGGTATTAATAAGGGATCATCTGTATAGCTTACTAAGGGCATTTTACAGTTATTCAAATTTGCTTTCATGTGTAAATGAATTGTCTGAAAACATTATGCTTTGGGATTAAATGCATTCGGTAAGTTTAGAGCAAAATTTACCAATCTGTGGTGAATTTGTCACTAGTTAGTCATTTTCCTTTTTCATTTCAGAATTATCGACCCATTTAGCTTTAAAAAAATCACTAAAAATGGGTCCAAATTTCGCATTCAGCTTATGCTTTTACGACGTTTTCCTGAAACATATCTGAAAAAAAGTTATCTGAACAGCTGTGGAAATATAAAGCACTGTAAGTTTAGTAAAAATTTGTTTCTATGATATATTAATGTCCAATGTATTCAGTCACATCCCTGTTATATATGGTATAATTGATTCTTAAAACGTTAACTGAAAGTGCTAGACATTACAGTTATTAAGTACAAGTATTTCATAATTTCAATGATCATAAAATTATGATAAATGTTATCAATAATATTAATTTTATTTCCTAAATTTTGTTTTTGTTAATTTAGGATAATCATGTGCTTTTATGTTACAGCAGTTCAATATTTTAAAATTTTCCTTCCTTACAGGAAATCCATCATTTAAAAGCCAGCTGGTAATTTTCTCTGGAGCAGAATTTATATGTAATGTTCTGTTTCAAGAAAAAAACTTGCTAGCTACAATTGTATACAAGGATTGAAAGTTATGATAAAATGTTAAATGTAATATCTGTAAAAGGCATTGTAAAATACTATTAATGTTTTTACTT
>OU015499.1:130628349-130711857 GCA_907164885.2 Dolomedes plantarius | reverse complement strand
ACGCTTTTGATACGCGGTTCTCGCCTGATAGAGAGCCTTGCTGAGGGAGTCGGCCCCTCACGCAAGTCTTTTCCGGAGGGGGGGAAATTGAAACAAATTTTAATCCTTTTAAACACCCCTAACATGCTTTTTCCAAATTTCTTTATCATAACGCAACAGAATACGTTCCCTTAACCTTGGATTGCGACCTAAATTCAACCAACATAAATTTATCTTTTCCCCTAAAGCGGCTGCACGTGCGAAAGCATTATATAAGCATTATATAACGGGCATCGCGAGACCATCACCTCATATGACGCGACTTAATCACGTGTCAGTTTTAACCAATTAAAGTTCAGCCCACCTGAAAATCTCGCGCTTTTCTCGATAACTCCGTAGCTTTTGGGTGCCTGCTCTCAACCAGGAAACATGTAGAGCTGTCCGTGAGTATTTTACAGCGGTCCTGCCGCTGGTCGGGGCGCCGTACCCGACTAGCCGTGATGTGTTTGGAATGTTAAGTTTGACAAGTGTATCTCCAGTCTTTTTAAAACCCCATTCTTAATAAAAAAGAACTGTGAAGTTTTTGTGGAGTACCATATTTTCTGCCTGGACTTCCTTCCTATGCCACTACGACTACAAGATTTCTCTGGGACGCTGCGCTTTCTCGTTCCTGATGAGTTAACGGCCAAGGTATTTGCCCGGCAACAACCATACAACTATATATATTATTACAAGAGTCGGCGTGGAGCGTTACCTCTGTCGGGAACATTTTTTTTCCACTGGATTTCCGGCCCATGTTCCGGTGAGCAAAGGACGTGTGAAATTTTTAGCTTCCACTGTGGTGTTTCGGTTTGAGCGATTCCATTCAGTTATCATCTATGCGCGTGATTCATCATAGACGGATGTCCACTGGGAGAGTGTGATTTTGATTAGCTGGCAATTACTGTCAGTGTTTGGTGCAACCAGCGCGAACTAATGTGCTTTTGGAAAGCAGTGGTGCTAGGATTGTGCGTTTCACAAACAACAGCGTGTGGAATATTCATCTCCTCCTGTGATGTTGCATCGCAAGTGATTTCATGCAAGTTTTAGTTCCGATGTGGGTGATTTCGAGTCACCAAAAGTGAATTAGCATGCGTTTATGTGAGTTTCGTTTTATATTGTGAAACATGTGCTTCTTCAAGTTCGTGGAGGTGTTGGCGATCATTCGTCAAAATTAGTGCTCTTTCAAACGGATGCTACTATCCTGAAGGAAAATTGATGTGTTTAACACGGTAAAATGAAGTGTCAAGTGTTATAAAATTCTCTAAAATATTTTACATAAAATTATATTTAATGTTTTTTTAACATATGTGGTAAAGAGAATTTTTATTTAAAGTGTATTTAAATTCTGATGAAGAATATTATGAATAATTTAATATGTTTTCTTAAATATAATTCATAAAATAATGGATAAAGGGACAAATGACGAATGATAAAAGTTAAGAAAATTCCAACATTTCTTTTATGCAAATAAAAAAATTGAATTTTTGAGTATATAACTGTATATTGATTAATTGATATGATTCTAAAATTTTAAGGTCTAGTTTACTATTTTTGATATTCCATTGCTTTTATTTAGTGTGTGTTTTGTTCTATAAAGTGATTTTCATAGTTTTAATATACTAGTGATATTGTGTGTTTTTAAAAATGGGTGAATAAAATATAAAAAGTTAGATTGATTATATTTTTAGTGAGTTAGGATGTGATTTTACTATATGCAAGTATGAAAAATAGTACTTGGTATCAGTTTCAGTTTATTGGTGATTTAGTGTTTACATTTTTGTTTTGTATTCATGTGGTGCAGTTATTGCAAAGCTTTTGGACTTTGGTTTTCAATACGTGTTGAGAGTTATTTAAGAAAAAGGACTGAGATTTATTAACCTCGGATAAAAATTTTAGGAAACAAATTCTCTCAAGTACCACAAATCATTTAGTGTATTTTTTAAATGTTTTTGATATTCTTTATTTTATAGTGGATATTTTGATATTTTTTATTTTGTAATAGTAATTTTGATAATTTTGAATGTTGATGAATCTAGAATTTTTTAAGATATTGATAGTTTTTGTATCCGGATACTCGAGACTTAAGACAAAACCGTACTATCTAAATAACATGAAAGTAATTGTGAGTTCCTGTTTTGTGTAAGTGATCCTGTATTTACCGATTATGACATTTTATATTTTTCCCTAATCTATCCTATTATCATAAGAATGTGCACTCCTCTAAACTAAATTTGAATATTGAAGAAAATTAATAATTGAAGACAATTTACACCGCATTAAATCAACAAAAATTTTTTTCCCAGTAACCCAACCTCAACTTAATTGAAATTTAATTCCTTGTGAGTCGGTTCGACCCCGACCACAAATATGATATAATACAAATCCCAATTGAGTCGGTTAGACCCCGACCATAATTTAATTTAATAATAATAAATCTTTGTGATTCGGTTCGACCCCTAACGCAAAATAATCCTCGAAGAACCCAACCAATGGTAGCTCAGTGGGCCTGAGTTTAGTGCGTTTTCGCCGGGCCTCTGCGGAATATCACACCGTAGATTGTCACATTTGGAGACCTAGGCTAAGTTCATTGCTCCAGTGGTGTAAATCCATTTCTCCCTAACTTAAAAAAAAATTTATGTTGAGTGTTATTGGATGAAATCAAATTAAGACAATTTTTGAAAGTATTATTTTTAAAACCCTGTTTTTCCTAATTGAACCATATTCCTAATTATTGGAAATGGCCATTGCCAAATTAACTTTATTTAATCTGTTTACTGTGTTGAATTGTATTAAAAAAATTCTTATTAATCTGTTTCCATGGTGCATTTGAAAAAATTATATTAGAAAAACCTCTGGAGATATTTACCAAGAATTTAACAAATTAACTTTAATAACCCCATGAAGCCTAAACCTGAACAGCGACCAAACGCATGAAAAAGAGATCCATTTCCTTCTTGATTTTATTTATTTTTGGGGTGCCTAACACCTCTTGACTCCATTTAGATGGTTAAACCTTGCGTGTCGTCCAAATAAGGAAAAAAAATCTATCTTTTAAAACTTCCTCTTACAAAACTTATTACGTGTAAATCCTCTGGATCTCATGAATGTAACCCGACAATGACCATTTTGAATTATTTTTGCCTTTTAAAGTTTTAAGTACTTTTTTTAAAACAAATGTTGTGATTTATTGTGTTTTAATAATTATATTTTTATCATTCCATTTTAAGTGTATATTTAAGTTTTTTGAATAGTTGAATATTGCCATACTCCTTTCAAACTGTAATTTAAGTGTATTAATATTATTTATTTTTGTTTAATACTAGTTCATGCTATTTTGTGCATTCCGTGACCTGAGCAGACACACAAAGATGATAGTAATACAAAATTTAAATTTGTCAACCCCGACCAAAATTTTATTCCAAATTACTCCTCAAAATCTTAGTCCCAATTACGCTTTTGATACGCGGTTCTCGCCTGATAGAGAGCCTTGCTGAGGGAGTCGGCCCCTCACGCAAGTCTTTTCCGGAGGGGGGGAAATTGAAACAAATTTTAATCCTTTTAAACACCCCTAACATGCTTTTTCCAAATTTCTTTATCATAACGCAACAGAATACGTTCCCTTAACCTTGGATTGCGACCTAAATTCAACCAACATAAATTTATCTTTTCCCCTAAAGCGGCTGCACGTGCGAAAGCATTATATAAGCATTATATAACGGGCATCGCGAGACCATCACCTCATATGACGCGACTTAATCACGTGTCAGTTTTAACCAATTAAAGTTCAGCCCGCCTGAAAAACTCGCGCTTTTCTCGATAACTCCGTAGCTTTTGGGTGCCTGCTCTCAACCAGGAAACATGTAGAGCTGTCCGTGAGTATTTTACAGCGGTCCTGCCGCTGGTCGGGGCGCCGTACCCGACTAGCCGTGATGTGTTTGGAATGTTAAGTTTGACAAGTGTATCTCCAGTCTTTTTAAAACCCCATTCTTAATAAAAAAGAACTGTGAAGTTTTTGTGGAGTACCATATTTTCTGCCTGGACTTCCTTCCTATGCCACTACGACTACAAGATTTCTCTGGGACGCTGCGCTTTCTCGTTCCTGATGAGTTAACGGCCAAGTTATTTGCCCGGCAACAACCATACTATTATTATTATTATTACATATATATATATATATATACATATATATATTATATATATAAATACATATATATATATATATATATATATATACATATATATACATATATACATATATATATATATATATATATATATATATATATATATATATAAATACATATATATATACATATATATATATATATATATATATATACATATATATATATATATATATATATATATATATATATATATATATATATACATATATATACATATATACATATATACATATATACATATATACATATATATGTATATAAATATATATATATAAATGAATATATATATAAATATATATATATATATATATTATATATATAAATACATATATATATATATATATATATATATATATTATATATATATAAATACATATATATATATATATACATATATATATATATATATATATATACATATATACATATATATATATATATATATATATATATATATATATATATATATATATATATATATATATATATATATATATATATATATATATATATATATATATGTGGGAAGCGAATTCTTAAATAATCAATAACTTCACAATGATGCATGAAATTTTAACTATTCTATATTTAAACTAGATTAATATAAAAAAGAAGCTATGTACAAAAGGATTTGAGTTGAGTTGAGGTAACATGTACACAACAGTCGCAGGCAAATTATAAATATACTTCTAGGGGCCGTCTTGCCCAAACTTCAGTTACATTCACAGTACAGTACAGGTATAGTTATAGGGCCGTCTGCCCATTCACTAGCACGACCGTCAGCGTCGGCATCCAGAGGTGAACTCGCGAATATCCCCTTTCTCCACGGGATGGCACTGTCGTCTCCTCGTTTACTCAGCGCTGCGTTGTAATATTTCCATCATCGCTCGGGCATCTTGATGTTTTGGGTCCTCCCAAAACTGCTCACTTTGTTCAGAAATCTAAAAAAAAGGAGAAAAGGAAAAAAACAGTCTCTAGGACTTATAAGTTTTTATGACATTTAATTTTGCTCAGCTGCTCATGGTTTCATGTGATCTGCGGCAGTCGTTGTGACATTCGGTCCATCGTGGTTGCCTAACTTCTGGACTTCAAATCTGTCGTTGGACTTTATTTTCGTAATCTTGTAGGGTCCGAAAAATTTAGGTTTCAGTTTAGTTCCAGTTCCAAATTGAGTTTTTTCAATCGCAACGAGCTCTCCAATTTTGTATTGTCTTGCGTTCTTCCTTTTCCGATTAAAATTTTTCTTATTTTCTTCTTGTATCTTCAATATATTCTCTTTTGCTATTTCTCTCATGTTTTCTCGGTCTTCCATACTTGCTTTGATATATTCTTCTTCTAGGATTTCCTTTATCTTTAAATCTTCTTTACTTTTTAATTTAACTCCAGTAAGAAGCTCAAACGGTGTAAATTTTGTTGATCTTGAAATGGTACTGTTAATAATTTTTTGAACGGCAGGTACATGCTTATACCACTTGGTTGCATCGTCGATGGTTAGTTTCGACAAAATCGGGATGAGGGTTCTGTGCATCCTCTCCACCTGTCCGTTTCCTCTTGGAATTCCGGCTGTTATTTTAATGTGGTCTATATCTTCTTCTTTACAAAATTCCTGAAATTCGTTGGACAAAAATGCAGCACCTTTATCTGAAATAATTCTCGACGGGTTTCCAAATGTTGTTTGTTGTAACCTCAGTTTGTCGATGGCGTCTTTAGCTGACGTTGATTTTGTGGGGTAGAGCCAAACATACTTCGTAAATGCATCTACCACAGTAAGAATGTGCTGGTACTTTTTATTCGATGAGGGCATTGGTCCAATAAAATCTATGTGGTACGTGCTTAATGGTAAGTTCTCTTTGGGAATCGGATTCAAAAATCCTTCACTTTTTCCGCTTTTTCTATTACACAGTATACACTCAATACAATTCGCAATGACACTTTCGATTTTTGTTTTCACTTTTGGCATGTAGAAGTCTTGTCTCAAAATTTCTTCTATCTTTGCTACTCCAAAGTGGCCTTTGTTATGAATTTCACGTATGATTTCTTTTTGCAAGTCTTCCGGAACAACTAAAAGATCTTTTCCATTTTCGTACTTATATAGAACATCTTTTTCAATTGAATAATCATTGTTTTTACCCAATTTCACTAATTCTCTGATAGTCTTAACCCACTCGTCGTCATCTTGTGCTCTTGCAAGTTTACTAGTTAACTCTGCGTGCGAACGTGTTGTCACTAGGACGGTGTTTCGGCTCAACGCTTTGGGTACTGGGAGTTTTTTAGCAGCTAACGTTTTGCTTGGGGAAGGCTGAATTGTTCCGTTCTCTATTACATAACCTAAAAATTCAATGTTTTGCTTCAAGAATTGGCACTTTTTAAAATTTATCTCTAATCCGTACTCGGATGCTCTTTCCATCACCCGTTTTAATTTAAGTAAGCCTTCTTTCTCATTGTTCGATGGAATTATCAAATCATCCATATAAATAATAATGGTGTTGTCTTTTAACATATCTCTAAATATTGTATAAATGTATCGTTGAAACACACTGGGACTAATAGACAGTCCAAACGGAACTTTTAAAAACTCATATTGTCCTTCGTGAGTGACAAATGCTGTATATTTGCGGCTCTTCTCTGCAACATCAACATGGAAAAATCCGTTCTTTAGATCAAGCGTCGTGAAAATCTTTGATTGTTGTAATCTGTCTAACGCGTCTTCTATAAGGGGTAAAGGGAAATTGTCTTTAACGATCTTTTTATTTAACTGCCTGTAGTCAATACATAAACGGTACTCGCCTGATTTTTTCTTACACAACACTACGGGTGCAGCGTAGTCTGAACACGATTCTGTTATTATATCATCACGCAACCAAATTTTTATTTTCTCTTCGATTATTTTTTGCTCTGCAAAGGGAAATCTCCGACAACGCTGTTTCACAGGAACTTCGTCTTTCAAAACAATGTTCATTTTTAACCCCGTGTTTTTAGTTTTGTTTGGTTTGTAATTCGCGATGAGGTCCGCAACTTCTGTTTTCAATCGCGAGTCTAAATTATGGCAGATGTCAATTTCGCTCTCGCTTATAGCGTCTCGTATTGTAAACAGTCTTTCGAATTCGCTCGATGTTTTGTCTATATTATGGAGTGGCGAATCTTCTCCCTCTGTGTCCTTGACACGTTTTCGGCATATTCGAATGATTCCTACATGATAATTTTTTCGCTCCCCGGTAACTCTCATTCCGTTTTCATCTAATATGATATTTAACTGTTTCATGACATTCATACCGATAATAGCGTCTTCGCACAATTCTTTCAAAACGTATATATCACCAGTTATAACACAGTTGTCTATTTTTATTTCCGCATTAAAGTAGCCTAATGGAGTCACTTCTCCGTTACCGATACCGTTTAAAATAATATGATCGTTCTTTAGTTCTGGTTTACTAAGCTTTTCGTAAATAGATTCTTTGATCATTGTAATTTCACTACCGCTGTCAAACAATGCATTAGTTTCATAACCCATAATAGTAATTTTCTTTTTAATTTTATCATCATTAGCATAAGATTTAATTTTAAACACATCTTTAGTACAATCAACAGCTTTATGATTAAAATTCGAACATTTAAAGCAACGCAATCCTCGAGCTTTGTTTTGACATTCATTAGATTTGTGCCCAATTTCATTACAAGAATAACAGACTATGTTAGAGTGTTTGTTCCGATACTGGTCCCTGAAATTAAATTTTGGCCTCGATTCTTTACTTCTGTTTTCATTCCATCTGTACGAATCTTTAGTTTGTTTCTCAAAATTGTGTCGTTTCATACTTATGTTTTTAAAATGATTCTGATTCTCATTGACCGGCGTTTGTGTTAAAATTAATGTCCGTTCTCGTGACTCTACTTCTTTTTTTCAAAAATTGTAGCAAATCCGTAATTTTATTTTTTTCTGATTCGGTGGATCTATTAAATTCTAGAGCTATATCGTGCGGAATGGTTTTGATCAAAATAGGGAAT
Source organism: Dolomedes plantarius (assembly GCA_907164885.2). Lineage (NCBI taxonomy): Eukaryota > Metazoa > Arthropoda > Arachnida > Araneae > Dolomedidae > Dolomedes > Dolomedes plantarius. The sequence goes on along the minus strand of OU015499.1, from coordinate 130,703,647 downwards.
AGTAACATTCCGTAGGTGTTCGGTTCAATATCAAGACTTTGTAGCGCATTTACTTCAACGGAAACTGTATCATAAACTTTGCGTAGTGTTGCTACATCTCTTGAATTTCTACACGGCGTCAGGTTTAATAATTTTGACATGTGAAAGTCCACGATTAACTCTACTTTTCCAAATCTAGAATCTAAAATTGAGATAGCTTTTTTATAATTTTCAGCTACGAGTGACAAACCAGAAATATCTGTTTTCGCGTCACCAGATAAATATGTGATCAGATAGTTAAATTTTTCCACTTCTGTTAATACTTCGCTATCGTGAATTGCATTTTTGAATTGGGCCCAAAAATTTGGCCATTTACATATTTCACCATTAAATGCTTCAATAACTAAACGCGGAAGTTTCACTGGTGTGGCGATTCTAGAAAACGAATCTTCTGAACTTAACTCTGTCGACTTATTTAGATTCTTACTTTCCGTTTCTAATTTCTTAATAATTTTTTTAGCACGGACTTTGGCTATTATTACGTCTTCGTGATAATTCTCTGCTGGAATTGTTTCTTTTTCAAGCTGTTTTTCGTCTGTAATATCATTCTCAATCTGACTATCTATTAATTTTAAGTTTTCTTCCTTATCGGTTAAGAGTGTAAGTAGTTCGTCTATTAAATCTACATCTGGCTCAGTTTCATGCATAACGGCTTCCAATCTTTTAATTATTTTTGTCGTGGCCGTTCTCAGCGTAGTACGCTTTTTCAAATTTTTTTTCTAATGCTTCCATCATGCAATATAATAAGAATAAGAACTCGCTTACCGTTTTGGTCTCTCGGTTCAATAGCTGTCTTTCTTTTCAGGTTAGAAAGGCTCTCAGTATACCACAGTCCACAAGTCCAAAAGTTAATAGTCACTAAGTTATCCAAGGCACAGTCTTTCAGGTTGGAAAGTCACTAAGTTATCCAAGGCACTAATAGCACTAATATTCACTTATGTGTTTTAAAATTAACCTATCTCTTATCTAACTTAACTTATATTTTATCCCTGCCAGGCTCCCATTTGTGGGAAGCGAATTCTTAAATAATCAATAACTTCACAATGATGCATGAAATTTTAACTATTCTATATTTAAACTAGATTAATATAAAAAAGAAGCTATGTACAAAAGGATTTGAGTTGAGTTGAGGTAACATGTACACAACAGTCGCTGGCAAATTATAAATATACTTCTAGGGGCCGTCTTGCCCAAACTTCAGTTACATTCACAGTACAGTACAGGTATAGTTATAGGGCCGTCTGCACGTTCACTAGCACGACCGTCAGCGTCGGCATCCAGAGGTGAACTCGCGAATATCCCCTTTCTCCACGGGATGGCACTGTCGTCTCCTCGTTTACTCAGCGCTGCGTTGTAATATTTCCATCATCTATATATATAAAACAGTTCCGTAACTGACTCATTCATTCACTGATTGACTGACTGACTGACATACAACGCACAGACCAATCCGCTGGACCTAAAGGGCTGAAATTTTCCATGGCGATCCTTCTAATAGTGTAGGGGTGCACTTAGAAAGATTTTTCAAAAATTCTTCTTAGATTTTTTTAAAATTAAATTTTTAAGCTGTTTTTTAAACTTTTTTTACGTTTGCATTTAAAATAATACATTGAGGGTTATAAAATTTATATCACGAGAAAGATCATAAAAATTCCTTCGAAATGAAATTTTTTTCGAATTTTTACCTCCATTTCCTGATTTTTGGTGAATTTTTAAAGATTAATTTTTAGAATTTAATTTATTAAATGCCGATCACGTGATTTCCTTTTCTGGTACTTTCAATAAATTTATCGTCACGTGCTTAACAATTAAATAGACAAAAAAAATTTTTTTTTCTCTTTCTAATGCAGCAGACGATTGGATATTATCCAAAAAAATGCATATCCCTTACGATTTTTTTATAAATATATATATATAGATAGATAGATATTTTACATCAATTGTATACATTGATCATCGCATTTATTATAAATATATATATTTATTTTTCGGCATAAATTGCATACGTTGACCGTTGTATTTAATTTGAATGTACTCCGTAGCAAAGCGCGGGTTTTCAGCTAGTATATATATATATATGTATATATATATATATATATATATATATATATATATATATATATATATATATATATATATATATATATATATGTGATAATAATCACATTTGGGAAATTTAGATGCAGTCGGGCACAAGGAGTGAATCATCTAGTAAATCGCTGCGCACAAATTGGAGAAATGCAGTCGGGCTGAGTGTGGTTCAGGAAAACACTTTTATTCATTTAGGAGATAAACACATGGATCCAGAGAAGGGAACACAGATTTTAGACGATATCCAGTAAATCACTTTTATTCAATCAGAAGGATCGCGAAGGCTGCAGCGGCCACATGACTTGTCCGGCGCCTTTGCCAGGACGGGACGCCGATTACATACAGGCGCGGACCGCAGGTCCGACAGTTACAAGAGTTAGAAACGAAGAGCGAGCGGACAGCATGTCCGATAGCGACAAGAGTTAGCAACGAAGAGAGGGAAAAGTCTTGCGTTCATGCAATATTAAATGGGTGTTTTGCGATATTTTCGCCAGAGGGCCTAAACTACTAAATTTTTAACTGGGCGATTTTACATTCGTGGAGTTCAAGTGTCCACTTAAGTTTCCCGGGGACTGATAAATTCCGCGCTTGCTAGTGCTGAGACCTGTTGAACTGGGCATAGGATAAGTGGCCCATAAAGTTCTTGTAAAGTGGGTTTTTGACGTTAAAAAGACATAATTTCAGAGTGTTTCGAGGGCTCTTCAAGAATTTTGACACTATACGGACATTCGGAATCTCATAAACTTTCGAACACTCATATCTGGGGATGTTATTGAGTTCCGATACTTCACATGCCTGCTTAATGATCTGCAGGGCTGCGATAAATTATACTTACTTTACTTTTAGGTCGCAAATTTTGGAAAAGGGGTCGTGCTTTATTAAAAAGAGAATTTAGAATATGTTTTAAAGTAAAGTAATTTAGGACGTCGCGTTTTCTTGTTACATTTCCCCCCCATCGAAATAAGAAAAGTTCTTGCTGAAAGGAAGACTTTTCCGTTGACATAAAAGTTTACAAAATTTTAAGTACACTGTATGCATCAAAGGTAAACACACATTATATCATTTACAGAATAAGAATCTCTATGTTCGAATTCAATTTCAATATTTCATACTAATTGCAATAATTTAATTTCAATATTCAATATTCACTATCCAAAACAATATTATATCCACAAAAATAATAACCTCTAAAATAATAAGTCAAATAAATGTACTAAATCCTTTCTCAATATTTATCATATTTAATTTCTTATATAAACACTTTAACTTTCATAAATAACACGATATTTTAATTTAATCTTACTACTAGCATTTTGGTATGAATCCTCCTGTTATATAACCTCTTACCTCTTAAACATACCTCTCTTTTTATCATATATGAAGCATTACTTTTCTATTTATTTCTCTTTTATCATTTTGAGAATTTTCTGGAATGGGCACTTCCTCTATAGCAGACGGATGTTAGTATTCAACCGTGGCATAGGGATGCTTAATAGATTAGAAAGAACTCCGTTTCTAGTTAATAGATAAACTGTTCTTTGAAATTTCTACTGTACCAGAAAATCTCCTGAAAAACATATTATTCTCCTACCTTTATTTAACCTTCAACTACATAATATACCCACGAGGATTCGAAACCACATACCTTTTTCAATTTACCATGTAAAAAAGTACAATGTTTAGGTAACTTGTGAAGAATACTAAGTTAGCAATGTTTGTACTGTAATACTTCAGTAACATAAAACAATTTTTTAAACACTTACAATTTCTTAAAATAGATTACAAACCGTTTACATAAGTTGATAAATATTTTTGTGGATAAATTTAAAATTTAACTATTCATTATTTTAATTTTACCACCTGATACAAATATACTACAATATAACACTTATAAATTATATATATGTTGACAGAAGAACAGTCTCTATACATCAAAATGATAGACTTGAGTTTTTCCATCATTCGTCATAGTGAGGACTTTATTCCATAATCAACAAAGAAAGGATATGTGACAAATTCTTCTCTGTATCAAAATAGATAAAATTCACAATACATAGAAGTCCATATGCTAGTATATCATAAGAGTCAATATTTTGCTTTTTAGTTATAACATCAAATATTTTTTTTAATTTCAACACGATTACCAAAATGTATGCAATATGATTTAAATCCTCTACTCATATAACTCCGTCTCTTCTTAGTAAATTCAACACGTATTCGTTTAATATCCTTATTACCATTTTTTTTCCATCATCATCATCACAAGAAATGAGACTTTCCTTAGACATGGGCTTTTCCTCTTTAACAAACGGATGTCAAAAAAACCAACCGTGGTTAAGGGATGCTTATGTGATTTTACGAAGGACGCTCCGATGCCCGATAAGTGGACAACTGTTTCCTCTATTATCTACTGACCAAGAAAATCTCTTATGCATATAAAATTCTTATACCTTTACCTTTTTTCAAACATAGCAAACCTGAGGATTTAAAACCATATTCTCCAACATAAAACATAATAAGTGCAAAATTGTGGTAGCTTGTATAAGATTCCAAGTTAGCATTGTTGTACTCAAAAACATTTTTGTATGCAATTTTGATATGTTAGTACTCCTATAATATAGAACATATGATTTACAGATATAATAATATAATAGCATTCTTAATATTCAATAAACAATAAATCTTATAATACTTGTGAAACACTGTAAAACCATAATACAAAATAAAACAAGTTGATGAACAAACAATTTTTTTTTTCACACCAGCTTTATTGCGGGTATTTATAGAAAAAAATTAACATGACACGTTGCCTTGCTCGAAGTTATTCTCCTTCCTTCGGGAGAGGTGACTATATTTCTCCTCCGAGCTTGTTGACATTTAACCTCTCACATGTGTGTATAGTAAGCGTAACGGTGGGGTGGTTTGAATGGTGACCTACTTTCCTTTCTTTCTTTTTCTTTTCTCGTAGAGGTTTCGCTTCTACGTCCTTTTAATAGCTATGGGAATTTTACTCTTTTTTGTAGATAATTTAAACTTTTCTGCAGAATTAAAGTGCCTTAATTTGGTCGAGTGTACGATTTCAGTAAGTTTTTTAGTCAAATGATTAGGTTTGTTAATTTCAAAAGTTACATTAGAAAATTGTCTTAGAACGGTGTAGGGTCCAGAATAAGGGGAAGTAAGTTTACGAGTATTTGGATATTGGAACTCTTCATACATTACTAGGTCTCCGGGTTTAAAATCAGCTACTTTAAAATGAGTATCGTATCTATCTTTATTACGCGAATGATATTGTTTAGTCCTCTTTTCTGCAATTTTCCTAGCTTCCTCTATTGGTGGATACATTTCTTGATTTTGAATTAAATTTTCGTAAGGTAACTTGCCGTACAAGAGGTACGCAGGAGGAAATTTAGTGACGGAATGAGGGGTATTATTATATTCATCAGTTACTTGAGTCAATAATTTTGTCCATGCTATTTTTCCTTGATATGAACTAAGTTTGCATTTTAGTCTCGTTATGATAGTTTGATTAACTCTTTCTACAGTCCCATTTGTTTGTGGTCTGTGTGCTGAGGATACTAATTTACAAACGTCATGATTTCTCAAAAAATGTTTAAATTTTGTGGAAGTAAAGGCAGCGTTACGGTCGCTTAATAATTTCTTTGGAACTTGAATCTGAAATAATTGCTTTAGACAATTTATGTATGTATCAGTGGTTGCACTCTTAGAGGGATAAGTCCAAACGTATCTAGTAGCATGATCAATAACAATATGTAAATACTTTTTCGTGGATTCATAATAATTTAAACCACCAACAGTGTCAATAGAAACAACATCAAAAGGTTCATGTGCAGGGGGTAAATTTTGTAACAAACCATATTTTTTCTGTCGCGATTTTTTGTTAAGTTGACATATTTCACAATGTTTGACATAATTTTTGACATCATTAATAATACCATACCAGTAATATTGAGGTGATAATACATTCAACATGGAAGAAACACCAACATGTCCAAGCTCTACATGAGCTTTTTCTAGTAACTTTAAGCGTAGAGAATATGGAACACAAATCTTATAAAACCCTTTCTTTTTGATCATATACAAGTTATTAATTTTCTGAAATTTATTACACCCAACATTGTCCAATCTTTGATGAGTTTCTAGTTCTTCAGTAGATAAAAAATGAGAATTTAAACTAATATGATGAGAAATAGGATTACGTGTTAACATATCAGCTTCAATATTGGTAGAACCTTTCTTATACTTTATATCGAAATCATACATTGACAGTTTTAACGACCATCTAAATAATCTTCCGGTAGGGTGTTTGATACTTTTTAACCAAACCAAAGATGCGTGGTCCGTATGAATTGTGAAGTGGCTTCCGTGTAAATAACAATAAAATTTATCGACAGAGTCGATAATAGACAAACACTCCAATTCCGTTATAGCGTAATTTTTTTCATAGGGCCTAAGTTTTCTTGAATGAAAAGCTACAGGATGAAGCGTATTATCGGGGTGTTCTTGCTTTAAAATGGCAGCTACCGCTTCTTGTGATGCATCAACAAAAACATGACAAGGGTAATTAGGATTGAACAGAGTTAGCACTGGTTTAGAAATTAAGATATTTTTTAACTTTTGAAAAGCATGTTGGCACTGATCACTCCACTCATATTTAATATTCTTTTTAAGTAAATTGTTAAGAGGTGCTCGGATGTTGGCGTAGTTTGGAATGAATTTATTATACACATTAATACTTCCTAAAAATCTTTGTAATTCTTTAACATTTCTGGGTGGCTCTAACTTTTTAATTACTTCAATATTGTCATTGCTGGGATGATATTTTCCAGACTCAACTTCATAACCTAGAAATTTAATCCTTTTTTGCGCGAACTGACATTTTGACCGTTTTAGTTTAATGTTTTCTTTTTCACATACTGAAAATATAATTCTCAAATGCTCTAAATGTTCTTCAAAAGATTGCGAAAAGATAATTATATCATCGAAATAATTTAAGGCAAACTTAATTTGATATTTATTAAGAATTTGTCTGAGAGTTCTTTGAAAAATGGCTGGAGCATTTTTCCATCCAAAAGGCAATCGTTTCCATTCATAGAGTCCGAAATTAGATGTAAAGGCTAGTTTTTCAGTATCGTTTTCATTAAGTCGAATGTGCCAATAACCTGATGCTAAATCCAAAGTGGAAAAAATTTTAGCATGAGTTAATTGATCTAAGACGGCATCAATTCTGGGGATCGGTTCAGAATCTGTTTTGGTTATTTTGTTAAGTTGTCTATAATCAATGCATAATCTAGTTTTTGAATTTTCGTCACGTTTATATGCCAAAGTAATGGGAAATGAAAAAGGGCTACAGGAGGGTTTTATTAAGTCAGCGGCTAGCAGTTCATCAATTTGTTTCTTTATCTCTGCATTATCTTTAGGAGATGCTCTATACGGACGTAATGAGATAGGTAGTTCGGACGTTAGAATAACTCTTTGGGGTTCCAGTCGAATGCAACCAACATCATATTTAGATTTTGCAAACACATTATTATATTCCTCTAACAACTCACTTAATTGTATTTCTTCGGTATCATCATTAAACTCAAAATTATATTCATTACATTCAACATTATATACACTTTCTTTAAAATTTCCTCTTTTACATTTACTGGAATTAGAATCATAAATCAAGCATGCAAAGTTATTATCTATATAGGTTAACACTTCGTTTGAGGTTACATTTCTATTAAATTGATAAACTTGAAGGGCATTAAAATCTAGATTTAATTTGAACTGATTCACAAATTCTGTTGATAGTAGTGCATAGTTTAAATTAGATTCAATCACATAAAACTTGATAAATTTTGTAATCTTAGAAATGTTTGTTTTCAAGAGGACAATTTTTCTTACCTCAACAACACCTTTTAACGTTTTTACCTTAGGGAGTCTTTCTTCGGCGCTCGATATTATGGTAGTTTCGCAGAGATTCGGCAATAGATGATAAGGGATCACATTAATTCCGGCTCCCGTGTCAATTAATCCTGTAATTAATTGTTCATTTAAGATGATTTTCACTTTGAAGTAAGGTCACCGCCGATTGTGGAAATTATCTCGTCTCATCGGAGGTCTTGTCTGATAGTGAATCGCTGGGTTCAATTGGGATCGCTGATACTGCGGGTAGCGCGGAGAGAATTCCCTTGGCAAGGGAGGTTGAAATGGGATCCTGGGAGCATAAGGTCGTGTTGAGTTTATGGGTCGGGATGGATTTACGACATCTCGGCTCGCTGAAGCACCGTGGGGAACATCGGCAAACACTCTTCTTGCTACTGTTATCCAGTCGGACGTCGTTTCAATATCGTGTGATACCAGAATACTTCTGAAATGGGGAGGCAGTCCCCCGTTTAAAGATTGCACCGTAAGTTCCTCGGAAAGTTTAAGCTTTGAGGCGAATTCTGTCTTCGATTTGTAGTAGGAATTAATATCTCCACACGCAGAGTATGTTATCTTTATAAAGTTATCAAAGGTGTAACTCTTACCGCACGTGTACTGATCGATGAATTTGTTTTGCACATCCTTCCATGACTGTAAGTCGATACACGCAGAAATAAAAAAGTTCAATGCTGCATGTCCTAAATAATCCGGAAATTTAGAAAGTTTCTTCTCGTCACTCAGATTTAATTCGTTGCATTTTCTTGTAAAATACTTCAGCCAGTCCTCAATTTCAATTTCACCATCGGGCACAAATAATGGACACTTAAAATTTTCTTCCGCCATAGTCCTTAATAGGGATAATTCTTGAGTAGGAGTTTTTTCGCAGTGCTCACGAACTTCGAGTGATGATACTAGTGACGGGGAAGCTAAAGGTTTATCATCAGCAGGCAAACGTAGCGTAGATTTAGCTGTCTGGGAACGAAGATGCATCAAAATAGCTTAAAACATCCATGGGGTTAACACGAATAACAATATGAAGAAACTGCACTTGGAGCACATGACTTAAAGACACTTGAAAATTTTCTTTTTATGAAAGATATCCGCTGAGGATTCCACGACAGGTATAAATCCTGCCGGCTTTATAAATGTGATAATAATCACATTTGGGAAATTTAGATGCAGTCGGGCACAAGGAGTGAATCATCTAGTAAATCGCTGCGCACAAATTGGAGAAATGCAGTCGGGCTGAGTGTGGTTCAGGAAAACACTTTTATTCATTTAGGAGATAAACACATGGATCCAGAGAAGGGAACACAGATTTTAGACGATATCCAGTAAATCACTTTTATTCAATCAGAAGGATCGCGAAGGCTGCAGCGGCCACATGACTTGTCCGGCGCCTTTGCCAGGACGGGACGCCGATTACATACAGGCGCGGACCGCAGGTCCGACAGTTACAAGAGTTAGAAACGAAGAGCGAGCGGACAGCATGTCCGATAGCGACAAGAGTTAGCAACGAAGAGAGGGAAAAGTCTTGCGTTCATGCAATATTAAATGGGTGTTTTGCGATATTTTCGCCAGAGGGCCTAAACTACTAAATTTTTAACTGGGCGATTTTACATTCGTGGAGTTCAAGTGTCCACTTAAGTTTCCCGGGGACTGATAAATTCCGCGCTTGCTAGTGCTGAGACCTGTTGAACTGGGCATAGGATAAGTGGCCCATAAAGTTCTTGTAAAGTGGGTTTTTGACGTTAAAAAGACATAATTTCAGAGTGTTTCGAGGGCTCTTCAAGAATTTTGACACTATACGGACATTCGGAATCTCATAAACTTTCGAACACTCATATCTGGGGATGTTATTGAGTTCCGATACTTCACATGCCTGCTTAATGATCTGCAGGGCTGCGATAAATTATACTTACTTTACTTTTAGGTCGCAAATTTTGGAAAAGGGGTCGTGCTTTATTAAAAAGAGAATTTAGAATATGTTTTAAAGTAAAGTAATTTAGGACGTCGCGTTTTCTTGTTACATATATATATATATATATATATATATATATATATATATATATATATATATATATATTATATATAAATATACATATATATATATATATATATATATATATATATATATATATATATATATATATATATATATATATATATATATAAATATATATATATATATATATATATATATATATATATATAAATATATATATAAATATATATATATACAGTCGAACCTCCATATATCGAAGTAGCAAATTGCCGGAAAATAATTCGATATATAGAAATTTCGATAGATAGAATTGATCCTCGTTTTATCATAATTCTTCTAAAACATTAAAATTAAAGCTAATTTTCGTATGCGAAACTCCATTTCTAATTTATATACGAATCACATTAAATGAAAGTTTATAACTAAAAATAAATTAATATAAAAGATTCTTTGAGTATTACACACCTTTAAAAAACACAATAATCCAAACAGTGGTTACAATGACCACTGTTACATTCTGTAAAAAAAAACTTTGAATATCTTGCTCAACAGCCAGTTTTGCGGAAAGTTCATCAAAGAATGTTCGCATTTATTCAGTCCACTAAAAACTTCATCAGGGACATATTCCGCGAATTGAAGTCCACGACGTATTGTTTCAAACGCCAAAAATTGGGAGATTTTATTCTAAAGTGGAATAAAATCTCCCAATATGTCTTGGAAAAAAATTTCGATATATAGAGATTTTTTCGATATATAGAAACAATTTTTCTATGTAATGAATATGGAGAGTTGCTAAGAGTTCGATATATAGAAAATTTCGATATAAGGAAGTTCGATATATGGAGGTTCGACTGTATATATATATATATATATATATATATATATATATATATATATATATATATAAATATATATAAATATTTGTATATATATATATATATATATATATATATATATATATATATATATATATATATATATATATATATATATATATATATATATATATGTGTGTGTGTGTGATATGGGGAGAACGGCCGTCGGTCATTAAAAAGAAGAATGCCGCAACCCCACATCACCGTCACCTCTATAGACACTGGAATGGTAGTCTGTCCGAAAGAACCAGTCGTTGACACAAGTTTTTACGGGAACATTTTTATTGAGATCGCCGACCGATCCGTCGGTATGGATGCAGCAATAGAAAATACAGAAATCCGTCCTACTTCCGGACGTCACGAGTTATATAAACTTCACCCCATCACGTGATTAAAGGGTGTGTCTTAATAGTTCATTGGTGTAACGTTGTTGCTGATGTGCAGAACTTATTTAAACTTGTACTGACGCCGCGCCGAGTCCTTTTAGTTAAAAAAGACAGCCATCTTGAATGATTTTGCCGAAGGCTGTAATAATGGAATTTAACGCGAATGCCCAAAGGGAATTAAATGTTTTAAGGGATTAAAAAATGGTTTGTAATTTGGAATAATAAAGTGAGGAATTAATAGTTTTTAAATGTTAAGAGTGTTGAATTAAGAAATTACTAGTTTTTTTAATATTATATATATATATATATATATATATATATAAATATTTAAATATATATATATATACATATATATATATACATATATATATATGTTGATAGCAAAATTTTTAGTTTGCTTAAAGTGCTAAGAAGTTCTTTTGTTCCTGTGTTAAGTTTTTTCGCCCTTGGGACAAAATTAGGTATTTTTATATAGCAGAAAAAGTAGTAATATATGTTCTAAGAGCATTATTTAATATTGTAGTTAAAATTATATACTAAACTATTGTTTGCTTATAATTAGATTGTGATACTGTTGCTCCAAAAACATTTTTTAAATTTTATTTCAGGATGATCAATAAAATATGCTAGTTTTATTGTTTAGTTGCCAAATCATGTTGGAGAACAGAGTAAAAATATTTTTTTGTTTGTTGATCTAACAAAGTGCTTTAATGCATAGCCTGTAAGTAATTTAAATATATGCATTCCTCTAAAAAAAAAAATTTATGTGTGAAGAAAAGTATTTATTAATAAGTAATGCTCTGTAGTATTATAAATTGTTAGTTAGTTTTCTGTGAATCCTTACAGTCAGTAGTGCTAACTATTAGTTTAATTTTATGTTCTATCATGTAGATAATACACCTAAAGTTTAACTACATGAAGATTAAAATCAACTTTGATACTGAAATGCATAACATTTATGAAGTTTATTTTATATTTCAGGTGAATAATCCTCCAGCGAAAACTAGAGGAAACATTATGAGAATCTCCTGAGCCTCTTCAATTGATTAGCTTTTATATTTCATGTCTTATATGTATATTATTTTGAAAATTTCAAATGTAAATAAAAGTTCGACTTTCTCTTTTGGTGTGTGTATGTATGTATGTAAAGTTTATCATGTAAAAAAAATTCGTCGTTAAACAGAAACAACATCGTCTTTAAATAGAAATTTTTTATGTCAGAAGGGCCGGGACTGGGAAATATCATCTTTAAATAGAGATTGTCGTTAAGTAGAGCGTCGTTAAACAGACTGCCAACTGTATATATATATATATATATATATATATATATATAAAAGAGCTTGTCTGTTTGTTTGTCCGCTATAGAATCATAGACTGTTTCACCCACCGGGACCAAATTCGGTACACTTAATGTTTTGGACCCAGGAAACTTAAATCAGGTAAAACGAAATTTGGGGCTCAATTAGTTTTTTTTAATAATTTTTTAATGTTTTTTGTGCCCGATAGAGGTGCGTCTACCCCCTGTGGATTCCCCTCGACCAGCTGCGTTAAGAGGGGTGGTTTGAGGATGACGGAGGGGGGGGGTTTCAAATTACAATGCTCGGGAGAAAGAGGGTTGGGAATGACCTTAAAATCAGACGAGGGTCCGCAGGCTCAAAGTTTCTTTCTTTCTTATTGTTTGTATATCATTTCAGTAGAAACGTGCTAAGCGCCAGATGATGTCTGGCCAGATGAACATGAAGAGCGGGAGTGCAGCCCAGTATTTTTTTGATGGAATGCATGAAATATTTTATATCTATATATCTACCCCGGCAACGCCGGGCAATAATGCTAGTATATATATATATATATATATATATATATATATATATATATATATATATATATATATATATATATATATATATATATATATATATATAAGATATAATTAAAACAATAATGATACACCAAGATAAGCTAAAAAGGATAGTGAAGTTTTGAAGCAAAAAGGAAATTTTTGAAACAAAAACGGAAATTGATGTATTTAAAAAGACGTGAGGGGGATTAAGACCCCTCTATCCTGGTTAAAAGATCTTTTTACATAGCTAAAACTTTCCCAGCATTCGTCATACATCAATTAGAAAATTTAAAACTTTTCAAAAGGGTTTAAGACAATAAATAGAAAAGTTAGACATAAATGTAGAAGTTATATACTATAATAAAATAAAGTGACATAATGTCATAAGATGATCTCTAAAAACTACCTTACTAAAAACAGTAATTAAAAATATAAGAAAAAGCACTGAAAAAGCACTGAAAATGCCACAATACATTGATAAATTACACTACCATTATAAAACACCACATTTTATAAAACCATTAAAACTTTAAAATTCAAAACAGCAGACAAAAACTCTATACCTCCAAGTCCAAGTGCCCAAGGACATCCACGCGCCCAAAACAACGCCTCAGTATATCCACCAGAAAGCCAGCCGGATACCCCGCCTGTACAGCCAGTTCAATGAATTTTTTAACTCTTTTATTCATCTCAATCCTAGAATCACACAGTCTATCACAACGAATTATGTAGTTGTTGACTATATTACGTTTAACATTTTGATGTAAAGCTGTATTCCAATTAGATAGACGGTTTATGTTAAAGTCGTATAAATCTTTTTTATCGAATATGCGGAAAGATAGAGTTCCATTTGACAAAGTGATGGTTACATCCAAAAAGTTGATTTCGTTTTTGGAGTTTGGTACGGTCTTAGTTAGTTTTATATTAGCTGGATAAAAAGTAGGAACAAAGTTACAGTTAACCTCGTGAGCAATGAAAATGTCGTCTACGTATCTAAAGAAAGCTATATTTTGTAAAAGTGATGATTTAGATTCAAAATAATATAAATATATATCTGCCAAATAGGACGATGATCCACCCCCCATTGGCAGTCCAAATGTCTGAATATAATATGTTGTACCATTAAATAAATAATTTTCAAACAATATGATACGAAGTGTATTTTTAAAAAGAGTAAAAGTAATATATTCTTGTAAATCAAACCTGTGAAAAAACTCAATTAGAATTGAAAAAAGAAAAGTAGTGTCTATATTATAGAATAGGTCTACTACGTCATAAGATTCTATTAGTTCTATATCGTTTAAATTTTTGATTTTTGATATTAATTGTAAGCTATTAGTGATTATATTGGATCCAAATTTTTTTATTTTAATGAAAAGATTTTTTAAAACTGGTATTATCAATTTATTAGCATAAGTTATGTAGGTACCGAAACCTACAGTTACTGGTCGAAAGGTAATAGGTTTTTTGTGGAATTTGGGAATTGCAACAAGGTAGGGAAAGGAGAAGGAATAAAGATTTATATTTATTTTTTTATGCAGTTTAACTAAACGTCGTTTCAGAGACAACTCATCAAATGCATATGGTTCGTAAAGTCTATTATTTGAATAAAAATTTTTTACAATTTGAATATAATAATATTTGCAAATAAATGAATAGTTTGATGCCACCTTGTCTACATAACTAATTACCAGTTTATTTTGTAGTCCCTTTATAGAGGTCATACTTGGACTATTGAAATATGTTCTAGAACCCTTTAAGGCCAATTCATAACTTTTTAGAAAAGTGAATGAAGTTTTTTGTTTCCATTTTGTAAATGCCTCCAAAGGCAAATTATATTTTAAAGCATTTTTTTCAATGAAGGTGGTGAGGTTCTTATTGAAGGTTATTTCTATGTCTTTAAAACAATTATATCTAAACTTAGTACCCATTTGTATAGCATCACGTAGGTTTTTGTTCGATACTATCTGGACATTACCCGTTATGACATGGTTATGATCTGGATTAATATATTTTGACATTGATTTATGATGACAATCACACTCATAAACTGTGTTTAAGTTTTTTGAATTTAGATTATAATTAAATATTTTACGACTAATTGGTATATTGTAAGAGTATGTAACTTTAGGTTGTATTTTACAAGGTAAGTCAGACATAGAATCCTTAAATATTTTATTTATTGGTATGGAATTAAAGGCATTGTTTTTAAATTGTATAACTATGTATTCTGTTTTTATAGGTTGCATTGCTGCAGAAAGATCTATTCCTAATTTTTTAGCTCTAATTTTAAAGGTTTCTAATATTGTAAAATAGTGTTGTAAATATGAAGGTTCGAAGAGGCTTTTATATTTAGGATCTATTACATATTGCCATAGTTTGTTTAACCATCGTTTTTTAATATTGTATATTTTACATTTTATCCAATTAAATTTTACAGAAGTTTCAGACAACAAATCCCTATTTAGTTCTAAAAAAAGGTTTTTATGTTTTTGTATGTTAAGTTTGTTACTACCATTACCGCGTCGCTGTCTTCGCTTTAGGGAGAATTTTGGATCTACTTGTATTGAGATGTAGTCTTGAGTGTTTAGATAGCCTAAAGTATTTTCGTTTTTCGTTTTACCAAAACATGAAGTATTCAGGCCAAAGGGATAAAGTGTGTTAAATTGCGAGATGTGCATACTCTCCCACCATAAACGAAGTCTATCTTTTGGAACTATGTCCAAAATACTAACTTCGATTGATGTAAAACTGTGTGACCTGAAGTGTAACATCTCGAATGAAGGATCTTTTTTATTATTAATGTTGCTTCTATGTAAATTTAATCTGATGTGTAGTTTATTTGATGTTTGACCTATATAGGCCTGAACATATCGTCCTATTTGGCAGATATATATTTATATTATTTTGAATCTAAATCATCACTTTTACAAAATATAGCTTTCTTTAGATACGTAGACGACATTTTCATTGCTCACGAGGTTAACTGTAACTTTGTTCCTACTTTTTATCCAGCTAATATAAAACTAACTAAGACCGTACCAAACTCCAAAAACGAAATCAACTTTTTGGATGTAACCATCACTTTGTCAAATGGAACTCTATCTTTCCGCATATTCGATAAAAAAGATTTATACGACTTTAACATAAACCGTCTATCTAATTGGAATACAGCTTTACATCAAAATGTTAAACGTAATATAGTCAACAACTACATAATTCGTTGTGATAGACTGTGTGATTCTAGGATTGAGATGAATAAAAGAGTTAAAAAATTCATTGAACTGGCTGTACAGGCGGGGTATCCGGCTGGCTTTCTGGTGGATATACTGAGGCGTTGTTTTGGGCGCGTGGATGTCCTTGGGCACTTGGACTTGGAGGTATAGAGTTTTTGTCTGCTGTTTTGAATTTTAAAGTTTTAATGGTTTTATAAAATGTGGTGTTTTATAATGGTAGTGTAATTTATCAATGTATTGTGGCATTTTCAGTGCTTTTTCAGTGCTTTTTCTTATATTTTTAATTACTGTTTTTAGTAAGGTAGTTTTTAGAGATCATCTTATGACATTATGTCACTTTATTTTATTATAGTATATAACTTCTACATTTATGTCTAACTTTTCTATTTATTGTCTTAAACCCTTTTGAAAAGTTTTAAATTTTCTAATTGATGTATGACGAATGCTGGGAAAGTTTTAGCTATGTAAAAAGATCTTTTAACCAGGATAGAGGGGTCTTAATCCCCCTCACGTCTTTTTAAATACATCAATTTCCGTTTTTGTTTCAAAAATTTCCTTTTTGCTTCAAAACTTCACTATCCTTTTTAGCTTATCTTGGTGTATCATTATTGTTTTAATTATATCTTATATAGTATTGTCTAATAATTGCAGCTTAGCGCATATGGACAATATACTTATTAATGCCTATATTAATGCCTATATTTATAATGTATTGGTTTTGGTGCAACACATGCTTTAAATATTTTAGTTATATATATATATATATATATATATATGTGTGTGTGTGTGTGTGTATATATATATGTATGTATGTATATATATGTATATATATATATATGTGTAAGTATATATGTATGGGTATGTATATGTATGTATATGTATATATATATGTATGTATGTGTATATATATATATATATATATATATATATATATATGTATGCATATGTATATATATATGTATGTATGTGTATATATATATATATATATGTATGCATATGTATATAAGTATATGTATGTATGTGTATATATATATATATGTATGTATGTGTATATATATATGTATGTATGTGTATATATATATATATATATATATATATATATATATATATATATATGTATATACGTATGCATATATTCCAGCCTACATGGTATAATGGTTAGTGTTCTGAGCTGCCACGCAGTGGGCTTAAGGCTTGGTCGTTTCCATGTCGTCCCCCTCATAGGGAGCAATACTGGCTCACTTATATGGCGCTCCCATAATAAAGTAGCCGTTAAATTTGCAGTGAATAACAAAAGGTAAAGGTCTAACGACAAGTACCTCCACATTAGACTTAAAAATATAAGTATGTGTATGTATGTATATATATATATATATACACACATAAGTATTTGTATATACAGTGGAATCTAGATTGATCGTTCTCGGAATCATTGTTTTCCCATATATGTCGTTTGTTTCATATAGTCCCATTGATCATATCGCTTTGTTACGTTCCCGTACCTATCGTTCAATTCATTTGGTCCCTTGAAAAATGATAGATCGAGATTCCACTGTATGTATGTATGTATATATATATGTATGTGTATATATATATATATATATATATATATATATATATATATATATATATATATATATACACTGCTGGCCACTGTAAATGCAACACCCTGAAGGAAACATGCAAATAACATGAAATTTACAACATGCATCAGCGGAGGTGAGATATGCAAATGATTAGAATTTCAGCGCAGACGCACATCATGCGCGCTTGTGGCGCCACTTCAAAGCGCTATTTAAGGCTTGGAGATTTCGACGATTTCAAGTTCGGAAATTGTGTTTTTCTTGTGGTTTTTTCAAAAAAACTATCAATTATGCCTCGTCGAAAACAGCGATCATCTTTTGATCAAGTATCCGAGTTCGACAGAGGAAGGATAGTGGCCGAGATTGTGGATTATCTTTCAGGGAAATCGGTAGTCGTGTTGGACGAAACCAAACAACTGAAATGCGGATATGTGATCGTTGGATGCAGGAGGGTACGACGGACCGGCGTGTTCGATCGCATCCACCTCAGCGCACCACTTCACGTGATGACAGGCAAATTGTGCGCATGGCAGTGATTGATCGCTCAGTCACATCACGAACCATAGCACAGCACATGCAGTCTGTAACGCATCATCCAGTGTCTGCGCGTACCATTCGACGCCGTATACAGCAGAGTGGTCTGTCCGCAAGAAGTCCATTGCTTTGTCTACCCTTGACGCAGAACCACAGACGTCTCCGCCGCCAATGGTGCGATGACAGAAGAATGTGGACGGCAGAATGGAATGAAATTGTCTTTACTGACGAGTCACGCTTCTGTCTGCAACACCACGATGGTCGCATTCGAGTCTGGAGACACCGTGAAGAGAGGATGCTGAACAGCTGCGTTATGCACCGCCACACTGGTCCTGCACCGGGTATTATGGTATGGGGCGGTATTGGATATCACTCTCGCACACCTCTAGTACGCATTGCCGGTACTTTAAACAGCAAGCGCTACATCTCCGAGGTGTTGGAGCCAGTTGTCCTTCCTTACCTTCAGGGCTTGCCCACAGCCATATTTCAACAGGATAATGCGCGATCACGCGTGGCACGCAGTATCCAACGGTTCTTCGTCAATCGCCAGATTGAATTGCTTCCCTGGCCGCCTCGCTCTCCGGATCTTTCGCCGATAGAAAACATGTGGTCCATGGTTGCTCTACGATTGACCCAGATTCCATCCCCAGCTGCCACAGCAGATCAACTTTAGCAACGTGTGGAAGCTGCTTGGTCTGCTGTATCCCAAGAACTCATCCAAAGTCTCTTTGAATCAATGCCGAGGCGTGTGGCAGCGGTGATCTCCAACAATGGCGGCTACTCTGGCTACTGATTTTGGGAGGAACCACACTTCACAGAAGTCTATAAATTTAATCATTTGATACTTGGTCAACATGTTATCTACAAAATAAATTTTGTTGTGATATCTCCTGTCTTTCTTGGTGTTGCAATTTGGGTGGCCAGCAGTGTATATATATATATATATATATATATATATATATATATATATATATATATATATATATATATATATATATATATATATAGACTTTCTGTATTATTCCTTATATACACTCATGGACAAAAAAATTAGCGCACCAAGAAATAATTGCGGGATCGTAACGAAACTTCCAATGAAGGTACATGTCGGGGAGATATGCAAATGATTAGAAATGCAGCGTGATTGCGCATTACGTATAGCCGGTAGAGGGCGTTGAACATCATACTCTGTGGATTATAAAACAGGTAACCAAAGCTTGTTTGAGTGTGCTGAATCATTTACAAAGGAAGAGCTGAGATAGACATGCCATTACGCCGTGTTCGAAGACAATATAAGCAGTTGTCGCAGTTTGAGAGGGGGAGAATCGTCGGGATGATGGAAGCTGGGTGGTCAGCTAGGCGAGTAGCTCGTCAATTAGGCCGCTCTGATTGTGTTGTGAGGAGGTGTTGGGACCAGTGGACCCGAGACATGTCATGTACACGAAGACCAGGCTCAGGACGCCCTCGACAGACCAGTCGTCGAGAAGACCGCCACATCGTAAGAAATGCACGCTTACAGCCAACTGCGTCATCGGCCGCCATCCAGGCACAGGTAGCACCTTCATTAGGGGCCTCTGTGTCTTCTCGAACCATACGAAGGCGCCTGGCTGAAGGACAGTTGGTATCGCGGCGCCTATTACGTGTGCTGCCCTTGACGCCCACCCATCGACGCCTCCGTTTGGAGTTTTGCCACGCACGAGGATACTGGACTGCAGCGGAATGGAACCAGGTCGTCTTTAGCGACGAATCCAGATTCAATCTCGGCAGTGAGGACAATCGTGTTCGTGTGTGGAGAGCCCGTGGTGAACGCTTCAATCCTGCCTTTGCTGTACAGTGACACATCGCTTCCACAGCTGGTTTGATGGTATGGGGTGCCATTTCCTACAATACACGGTCACCCCTAGTATTGTTCCGTGGCACCATGACAGCCCAGCGGTATGGTTCATGAAATCCTGCAACCACATGTGTTGCCACTCATGCAACGGCTCCCAGGAGCCATTTTTCAACAAGACATTGCTCGGCCTCATACGGCAAGGGTGTCACAAGACTGTCTCCGCACTGTTACTACCCTTCCTTGGCCTGCCCGATCCCCAGATTTGTCTCCAATCGAACATATCTGGGATCATTTGGGACGACGAGTTGGGCCTCCCACGAGTTTGAACGAACTAGAGTCAAGGATACAGCAAATATGGAACGAAATGTCTCAAGACATCATACAGAACTTGTATGACTCAATGCCCGATCGTATCGCATCGTGCATTCGCGCTACAGGGGGTCCAACGGAGTATTAACTCCTCCGTTCGTTTGCCTTTTTCTCTGAAATAAATTATCCTTTTTCTTTGATTTTCTTATCATTTACTTATATGAAAGTAGTCATTACGTATGTAAAATTTCGTTTCATTTTGACGGTTCCTTCTTGGTGCGCTAATTTTTTTGTCCATGAGTGTATATACCTTTACGACTTAAAATGTTTAGGTGTGATAAGGATTATTAAGAAAAAAAATAAACGTGTAGAAGTAAAAGAAAAATGTTCGTGATATGAAAATGAATCATGATTTGCAATCTAGCTTCCTTTGACAAAAACAAATTTTGAGAACTGTTGTTGTTTCTAAGGTCCCTGGGGCTGACGATTCCAGTCTCATATACTTATGAAGACAAAGCGTGAAACAGAAACATAAAAACAAAACAATTTTTATTTACAAATGATTACAAAATCAAGTTGATAATATCACACAACAAAAAATTACAGATTTTAGAGAAAATTATAATTTTATTTTTCAAGATGAAATTCAACATGGTCATTGGGTTTCGAAATCCTGCACAATTTGTACTGCAATGGCTTACTTTAATTTCAAAGAAATTTGCAAACCTGTGCCATTAGTAATAGTTTCCGATTATTTACAACATGAAAAATACGCTGTTGCTATATTTAATGATGCCATGATTAAAAATAAAAAATTAAAAGCTGACTATACAAAGCTATTAATTTCTAAACTAATATATCAATCTGATGGAACAGGCCAGTATTTTAAATGAAAATATTCTATTTGTATAGCAATGATATGGGTGATATGGAGTGGCATTTTTATGCCAATAGATGGAATGAGAGTCATCTTGAAAAGGCGAGTAAAAGAAGCCACACTTTCTAGAAAAATAGATCCTCATTCTGAAAGAGTTATCTGCCCAGATGTAACCATGCTTTATATTGTAGCAAGCTCTGTAGATACTGAAAAAAACCCAAATAAATTATGCTCCCCATCAGGAAAGGAAATTTTTTCAATTTCTGAAACAAGACTACATTTCTTAAAAAAATTAAATCTTATGAACTCAAAGCAGTATAATAGTCCCGGAAAGGTGAATCGACGATGTTGTACTGCGTCGTGCCTCTATAGAACTAGACACCAGGCAGAGACTCCATCAGAAGGCTTTTTTAAATACATTTATTCGGACAACACAATTCAGTAAGCCGCTCGGCATAGCGCGTCCGACCTGCGATGATTATCAACAGCGACTGACATGTGCTGCATTTAAATAACAAATAGACGCAGACGTAATTGTCAGAGCCTGACTAAGGCAGGGGCATACGGGGCAGTTGCCCCGGGCCCCCACATCAGAGGGGGGGCCCCAAATGGAATAGAAAGTTTAGTATTAAGTATTAAGTTCTTCATTACTGAAGTAGTGAAGCAGAGGGGGGGGCCCCAAAGAAGTTTTTGCCCCGGGCCCCAATTAGGCTAAGTCGGGCCCTGGTAATTGTGTTTTAGAAGAGGAGTGCATTGGTCGTGTCGACTTTATCTCCTGTAAGCAAGATATATGTAATCAAGGTGGGAGTGCTCAGTAGTTAAAATTTTAAGTAATGAATTAAAATATTAATGTAAGAATAACGCGGGTAAAAGAAAAAAAATTAATAATAAAGTTAAATTAAAACAAAAAAGTTAATTTTAACAGAAAAAATATAGAGTTACAAGTTAAGAAAATTTAGAAGAAAAATAAGATAAAACTAATGATCCACGAAAAACAAAAAAGTAATAATATTAAGAGGCCCAGAAAAGCAGATATCATAAGAATACAAAAAATATTTTTGTAAGTTTTTCAATCTTTTTGGATTTTTAAAGTTTTATGATTCTTTTTTGTTATTTTTAAAATTTAAGAATACGAGGTCAAAAGAACAGCAATTGGAAAAAAATAAGGCCTTCCCCAGGACCATACACTTCGTAACGAGATAAATGCGGAGTTCGAAGGGGGAAAGCTAAAAATAGCAATGCAGTGAATTTGGAAAAGTACGACACCGGCTGCGATCGAACCCATAACGTGATTTACAAGGAATGATGGTGTATGAGGATCAGATCCGCCGAATCATGTGATGGCCTTTACTTCCGGTAAGACGGGTAAAAGCAGGGTGAAAATGTGGTCCCGTGTAAACGGACTTTGAAGGTTTTCCTTATTAGCGGGTAAATCCCGGGTATTATTGTTGTCCATGTAAACGCAGCTATTATGTTGAATATTATGTTACGCGATGTGTTTGTTAGCGGCTTAAAATATAAGGCAATTTTAGATAGATTATTTGAAGAGGACAATATTGATCTAGAGAAAACTTTGCAAATTGCTTTAGCTATGGAAAAGGCATTTAGAGGGGCAAATGATGTTATGGGTCGTTCTTCTGGAATCAATGTAATAAATGTAGGGAAAAAAAATAAACCTTACATGAAATCAAACAAGAAACAAAATTTTGTGGAAAAGCAGAAGAAAGGTGACTTTTGTACGCGGTGCACAGGTACAAACCATAATAAACAAAATTTTAAATTTATTTCTAGTAAATGCAATTTTTGTTCGAAGATCGGGCATATCCAAAAGGCATGTTTTTAGCAAAGAAAGCTAATGCCACATCTGTGAAACAAAAACAGGTCAATTTAAATGAGGTTAATCAAAACCAAAACCAAGTTCCGTTGTATGATTATATTCTGATGAAGGTACATTACGTGAGGAAAAACCGAAACGACCTCCAATAATGATCAGTTTAAAAATTGAGAATAAAAACTGTGCAATGGAATTAGATACGGGGGGAACGGTAAGCGTAATGAGTATAAGAAATTTCAGGGAAATTTCAAATAAGAAAATTCAACCTACTAACTTAGTTTTTCGAACTTATAAAGGTGACTCATTGGTATCCATGGGGTATGTCACTGTAAAAGTAGAATATAAAAATCAAACTTTGAATTTGAACTTGTACATTGTAAAGGAAAACTTGGATACGATTCTAGGTCGCGAATGGCTTTATAAGATAAATCTTGATTGGAATGCCATAAAAACATTAAAAGTGGAAACTAAAGTGAACTTAAATAAACTTTTGGAGGAATATAAAGAAATTTTTGATAACAAACTTGGGGAAATAAACAACCATGAAGTTCAGTTGGAATTGAAACCAAATGTCAAACCAATATTTTGTAGGTTTAGAACGGTACCCTTTGCTCTAAAAAGTCGAGTCGAAAACGAAATCGAAAGACTAGAAAAAGAGGGCATCATAGAAAAGGTAGAAAGTTCGGAATGGGCTACGCCTGTGGTACCAATTGTTAAGCCGGATGGTAGCATACGTCTATGTGCGGATTATTCAGTTACCCTAAATCCAAATTTAATTGTACCTCAGCACCCCTTACCAAGACTCGAAGAAATATTCACAAGCTTGAATGGGGGGAAACAATTTTCAAAAATAGACTTCAAACATGCATATTTGCAAATGCAAGTTCATCCTGAAAGTCAAAAATTGTTAACAATTAACACGCATAAATGATTGTTTATCTGTAAAAGACTGATGTATGGATTAAATGGAGCACCTGCCATTTGGCAGCGCTATGTTGATGGTTTGTTTCATGGCATAGACGGTGTTAAGGTATTTATGGATGATGCGAGAATCACCGGAGTTGACGAAAGTTCACAATTTAAAGCTTTAGAAATTTTTTTCAAAAAGTGTAAAGAACATGGCCTAAAACTCAATTTAAGTAAAAGTCAGTTTTTTCAAAATGAGATTAATTTTCTAGGACATAAAATTGATTCTAATGGATTACACAAAAGTGATGAAAAAACTTCTGCTATTGTGAAAGCCCCAGTACCTAAGGATGTACAGGGAGTAAAGAGTTTATTGGGATTGGT
This sequence comes from Dolomedes plantarius, assembly GCA_907164885.2. Taxonomy (NCBI): domain Eukaryota; kingdom Metazoa; phylum Arthropoda; class Arachnida; order Araneae; family Dolomedidae; genus Dolomedes; species Dolomedes plantarius. The sequence continues at coordinate 130,678,983 of OU015499.1, read as the reverse complement.
AAATTTCTATGGAAAATTCTGTCCAAATTTGGCTACTATAGCAAATCTTCTAAATAACTTAACTAAAAAGGGAATCAAATTTAATTGGTCTAGGGGTTGTCAGGATGCTTTTGATCAAATAAAAAAAGAAATCTGTTCACCTAGAGTGCTGGTTCATTATGAACCAAACATACCTCTATTGCTGGCAACTGATGCTTCACCAGTTGGTGTAAGTTGTGTGTTATCTCACCTACTGCCAGATGGAACAGAAAGACCAATAGCCTTTGCATCAAAGACTTTAACGAAAACAGAACAGAAATACTCCCAAATTGACAAGGAAGTTCTTGCAATAGTATGGGAAGTAAAGAAGTTTTATTTGTATTTAAAAGGCAGAAGATTCACCTTGATAACCGATCATAAACCGTTAGTTGCAATATTTGGATCAAAGCGAGGACTCCCAATACTAACAGCTACCAGACTTTTACATTATGCACTAACCTTGCAGTCTTTCCAGTTTGACATAGTTTATCGAAATACTAAAGACCACGGGAATGCAGATTTTCTCTCTCGATTTCCCAAAACTTCAGTAGAATTAGAAGTTAAAGACGACATTACGATGTTCCAGATGTCGCAAATTGAAACCCTACCTATCACTTCAAAGGATTTGCGGGAAGCAACAGGGAAGGATGAGGAATTGAGTCTACTTTTGGAAGCCTTGAGGAAGGGCCAAAATTTAGAAGGGAGAGAAGCCCAATATACCATAGAAGATGGATGTATTATGTACGGGCAGAGAGTTTGTGTTCCAAAGATATACCAGAAAAATGTCTTGGAAGAGTTGCACCAAGGGCATCTGGGTATGGTTAAGATGAAGGCGATTGCCAGGTCGTTCGTTTATTGGAAAAACATCGATAAAGACATCGAAGAAGCTGCAAGAAATTGCGTTGACTGTGCCAGACATAAAGCTGATCCTGCGAAAGTGAAAGTCCATCATTGGGAATACCCGAGTACGCCCTGGGAGCGTGTGCATGTGGATTTTGCTGGTCCTATATTTGAATATATGTTCCTGTTAATAGTGGATGCACATTCCAAATGGTTGGAAGTTTATCCGATGAAGAAAACCACAACAAACAAAACCATCCAGTGTCTCAGAGACTGCTTTGCGAGATTTGGGTTGCCAGTTGTACTAATAAGTGACAACGGACCACAGTTTTGATCTTACGAATTTCAGAAATTTATGCTGAATAATGGCATAAAACACAAAACTAGTGCACCATTCAAGCCGTCGAGCAATTGTCAAGCCGAACGCTATGTGTATACACTGAAGCAATCACTGAGAGCAATTAAAAATTATGATGGTAGTATGGAACAGAAACTAAGTACAATTTTATTGCAATACAGGAAAGCTCCAAACGTTACGACAATGCACAGTCCACGCATGCTATTCTTAAAACGTGATATTAGAACAAGGCTTGATTTACTTTTACCTGACTTAAAATCAAGAATCCAGAAAAGGGTAAGAAAGGGTGTATTTGAATTTCAAGATAGAAAATTCAATATTGGTGATTCTGTGGCAGTCAGAGATTACCGAGCAACTAATTCAAAATGGAAGTTTGGACAGGTTGTAAATCAAGACGGTGCTCTCCACTATACCATTGATGTTCAGGGCATACTAGTGAGAAGGTACGTTGATCAAATTCGTGCAGTGGGGAATAAAGTGCAAGAAAGTGATTCTGTACGAAATGTATTTCGTAGGTTCCCTACTGGAAATTTTACTGAGAATGCCTCAAAAGTCCAGCACAGTGATAGTCCTACCTCTCATCAGGGCCCAAATAAAAAAGCTGAAGTTCCAGCTTCGCCAGCAGTGTCATCAGCTGATACCCCTGTTCAGGACTCATCACCAGTGCACTCAAAACCGTCATCGACTCAAACCAGTACACCTTCAGGCCAGTCTAGTACACTACCAGTGCACGACATCCCAAGCCATGTGCCTAGACGCTCTGGAAGAATCCGAAGACCACCCCCAGAGACTTGATCTTTAATAAAGGGGGAGGAGATGTAGTGTATTAACTCTAACTGCTAACGTCCATGGACAGTTTAACTGTGACCGAGAGAGTACGCGGAATAGGAGGCGCGGAAAGTTTCGCTTTCACTCTGTAACTATGTATCTTGTCAGTGTCGTGTTGTATATAGATGTACCATAGAATTTGATTAAATGTATGAGAAAACTGATAAAGAGCATTGCTTAACACACACACAACAGTCGGCCACGACAGAAACGAGTATTTTTCCTATAAAAACCAAGATTTCATACATTCATATTTCAACGAACCACTTCGCAAACACTTCCCCGTTATTGAAATTCTGTAATCTCTTCCGCTAGCTTGTTCTATTTTGTAAAATTAGTTTGTAAAATTAGTTAACACTCTTCATGTTTCATGTAATATGTGGATGAAATTCTTTATGGGGGCTCAAAAATCGGGCCTTAAATACATTAGTTTAATCCTCGATATTTTTTACCAACTTCAAAATATTTGAAGTTCAATATAAAAAATTTCAGATGAGAAAAAATCTGAATTTTTAAAAAAATTTTAAGCCCTCCAGAAATTTTTTAGGTTTGGAATTTTTTTTCGTTGTAACTCTAGAATGGTTTTACAGTTTTCTAAATTATCCAAAGACCCTTTAAAATGATTAATTTAACACCATTCCAAAAATTATTTAAATGTTTTTCTTTAAATGCCTAATAAGCCAGGGCAACAACAACACACACACACAAAATATAAGCTATGGACTCGCAATCGAATCGGCAATCGGCTAGCGACACTTTGGGGGCGTTAACTCTTGGCGTGAATTTGGCGAGAAATGTAGGTTGCCAGAGCAATCCCGCAGAAAATAAAAAGAGCGGTTCGAATTTAAGTAAATCACTTTTTGCCTCATTTTCAGATCTATCTCTGGACGATATAGACAGTCGATATACCTGGTTCTTTTTCCTGCTACTTTTCACTCGCGTGTATGTATTATACCCTACTGCATCGCGTATTTTATTGTACAATTTTTGTCGCACCCTTTATTGTGTTCTTTTGCTAACATTTTTATTTTCTCTAGAGATAAATGCCTAAGACACCTACAATGCCTAAAACACCTGCAAATCGAGGAAGGCCGTCAGCCGAATCGCTGCAGAAGGAGTGTCTATTTCTACTTGCTTTTGATAAAAGCAAGTAGAAATAGACACTCCATCTTCAGCGGTATAAACATCAAGCTTATACCTCCATGCGATTGATTTAATTTTGTGGCTATACAATTTATTAATATTGGTTTTAGAAGAATGTTTTCTCGATGAACTGCATTTTTTATTTCTATTTTACTGCTGAGATAATAGCTAGTCAGTCATCATTTTAAAAAATCTACAAGTTGGAGTTATGGATAGAGAGATTATTATTATTTGATATTTTGCACATTTGATTCCTTATTTTAGAGGGTAGTTGTTCTACTTTATAAAGGGCAGGGTGATTACTTTAAGTTGCAGTGAGCACTAACGAATATTTTGACCTAAAGCTTTGTTGAAAACTGTGAAATTTCTTCTTGCATAGTGTAGATTATATATTTGCCACCCATGATAATTTGCTAACATCTGAATGACTGAGGTAAACTTATCAATTTCTTTGTGTAAATGTCGCTCAATCCTGAAAATTTCAAGTCTATGTGGTATAAAAGAGGCACAATATTGATATAACTAGATGGAAAGTATTTGCATGCTACTACTCTAATCTTAGTGTTGATTTTGTAGAGAATATTCCCAATCATAAATTTTGAGAACAACAGGAATGTCAGTATTTGCAGCCTTGGTATAGGATTAATATAAATATGCAAATCTATCTATCTTTATTAATGGTGCTCCCATAATGAAGTAGCCAACAAAACTTCACGGGTCTTCCCTGGCCAATGTCAGAGACGCGTGCTTGCCACACTGAAAAAAATAGATTTAAAATAACTCTGAACATCAACATCTTTATTTTGGTCCAGAAAGAATATAAATTTTTTTCATTTAATTTCTTTTTAAGGGGATGGAGGACCTTTCAAAGAGATTTTTTGAAATTTTTACCAATGAGATATGAAATTTTGTACATATATTCATTAAATTATAACAATAATAAATCCCTAATAAAATTTATAAATATTTTTTTAAAAATATTTATTTCATAATTAAAAAATTGAAATAAAATTACCTTTTTTTTAAAATGCTCCATGCGACTCAATGTTTAACTTTCCCCCTTAATTTTTCATTTATATTGCTTATAAATGCATTTTGAACAGAGTGATGTATAACTTTATGCTTTCGTTGAATAGTTAATTTTTAGGAAATATTTTTATGCTTCTACTCTTGAATTTTCGTGAAATTTTTGTACTTTTCTGCAATTAAGTTAAACTTTGCTAATCTCAATGATATCAAAACCTGAAATGCATACAAAACTTTATTTTAATATATTAGAGAAGTCTTTGTCATAAATTTTATAAAATTTCGTCAAAAAATATGACGCAAGGACCATTTCAAAGGCTTGCAAATCTAGAAATTAATCATTTTGAGAAAAAGCCATTTTAGAGTTTTTTTTCACCTACTTTTAATACTTACTTTTTTAAAGCCACCAAGTTTTCATCTTACTTTACACTACATATTTTAAATGCATTTTATTCCAATGTTTACATATTTTTAAAATGTTTTTGTTATGTTATACCTTTTTTTAAAATGCTCCTTGGGACTAAATTTTTAACTTTTCCCTTAAATTTTGCATTTATATTGCTTATAAATACATTTTGAATAAATTTATGCAATTTTTGTACTTTTGTGCAATAGTTAAATTTTAGGAAATATTTTTATGCTTTTACTCTGAATTTTCGTGAAATTTTTGTACTTTTCTACACTTAAGTTAAACTTTGATAACCTGAATGACCTCGAATCCTAAAATGGATACATAACTTAATTTCATGTATTACAGGTGTCTTTATTATAAATTTCGTCAAAAACTATGATGCGAGGAGCGTTTTAAAGACTTGCAAATTTCTCATTTTGAGGAAAATCTATTAAAAAGATGTTTTTTCACCTATCTTTAATACTTACTTTTCTAAAGCCACCAAGTTTTCATTTTACTTTTCTCTACACATTTAAAATGCATTTCATTCCAACATTTAAATGTTTTTTCAAATATTAATACACCCCCCAAAATTATTGCAATTTTTGCTCGATTTTTGGTAATTTGAAAGTCTACCATCCCCTTAAAATTGCATCAGACTGTTATGATGCCCCAAAAACTGAAGTATCCTAAATTAAGTGTCTTTGTGTTTAGTACAGTTTATACATACAAATAATTTAAATGATGGGACAGGATTAGTTTGGATGCACAATTTGCCGACTTAAAAATTTTCTCCACTCACATAAATGACCAGTGTTTTCAAAAGTTGGATAATTTTTTTAGCAAAGTTATTAAAATAACTTTTCCTTTAAAGAATAAAAGTTCCTTGATAAAATGTTTATGTGATATCACGTTTGAAGTTTTCCCAAAAATTTTTTTATCATTGTTTGTAATTTTATAATTATAAATATTTATTCATTCAAATATATTTTGTCTTTTATGTACATATTTAATATTTATACTTTAAAAATATAAAGGTCAGTAGGATAGTAAGTTTTTGTCATAATTATTATTTATGGGAATGTGTTATATGAAAAAATTTTTCCTCATAATGTGATTTTATTAGCATTGCATGCAAGATATATTAAATCTAAATTTCCCTTAATTGTCATCATTTTTTTTCAATTCATTCCGTATAGGGGAATCGTAGAAATTTTTTAGAAATTTCATCTCTTTTTATTTTAAAGCAGAAAAAGTTACTTGTCTAATTATAATCTTAGTTTTTATTTTAATACTAGGAAAACACAAGAATTTTTTGTTTTTCTTCATAGAAATTATTATTTTGGGTTTGAAAATGAGTATTTTATTATTTCGGTTAAACATATTTGAGCATACTCAATCTCTTTGACCAGCATATTTTAAAAAATTTCCTACTGGAATGGAAGTCCAATTCACGCGACTTTCTACCAGACATTCCTGAAAATCGGATGATTTCATCTTTTGTCATACATCAGGCATTTGTCATACATAAAGGCAAAAAAAGGGGGAAATAGGGTGCAGTTTAATATGAGTATAGTTGAAATGCCGTCAGTAGCGGTGAGGCTTATTGTCAGCACGTACATTTATATATATAAAACTTACTTAGGGATTCTGGATACTTACATTTGGCTCACAGAACACACCCATGTTCTGTAAGGTTGCTGTAACAGTTTTTTAATATTTAAATATTAGTTGCTTATATTCAAGACTTGTTGTTTTTAGTTTGTTGCAAGAAATGTACATATTTCCTATTTTGTGTTACCAGACTCATGTGTTTAACCTTGTTTAATGGAACTTTTTATGTTGTGGAATGCTTATTATAAATATGCCACATAATGAGATTGATGATGTAATAACACTATAGGAATTTGTTTTTCTTCTCCAGGTGTAAAGCCTCACAAATGTGACTATCCTCTTTGAGTAATGAATAAGAAGATGGTTTTTCAGTTGTCCACTTTGAGTAAATTCTGCATTACAAAGTGGTCAACTGAAAAACCATCTTCTTATTCATTCTGGAGAAACGCCCTTTGTTTGTCTTGTAAATGGTAATATTTTATCCTTGTTCCTTTTGGCATAAAGTTTTCCCAATGAATATGAAATTTTTTATTGCTTTAGACTTTGATGTATGACTGTTAGATAAGAGACTGTCTTTGATTATTGTATTTCATGTAACCAGTATATCATATTTGCATTTCATATCGCCAGTAATAGTGCTTATGTAGAATGGCATAAACAGGATGGCTGTGGTACTTTAAATATACATAAAAAAAAGGTAGGAAAGATATTTAACTACCAGTATATACATTTGCATAAGTTTAACCTGTTATTTTTTTATCACCAGTATCCAGTAATGTTGCCTTTAGTGTTGGCTGTTAAAATTATAATTTAAATTTGTTTTTAATAGAACTTGTTGATTTGAAATACTTGTCAAACATATGCATTATATTTATTAGTAAATCATTTTGTTTTATAATGTCACACTGTTGATTGAAAATTATATATATGATTCATAGTTATATGAAACTTGTAAAAGATGATGAATTTATGAATGACAGGTTTTTAAAATTGACATTAGAAAGCATAAAAATGGTAATTTTGATGTAATAGGTTTAATTCTTCTGATAGTGTTATAAAATAAATAATAATTATGTGATTTATTACTAAGGTAAAGCATACTCATTTTCTTTTTAAAATTTAAATTTGGGAATTTCAAGAATTACTGTTCTTTGGTATTTGTACTCAACAAAGTGTAAAACAAGTTTAAGTTGTTCACCATATGTGCATGTCTTATTTTCTTTTTTATGGGTTTGTCTAACTGAATGTTTAAGTATTTTCATTGGTCTTAAAAGAAGCCTTGCAATTAAAATTTATTTATGGGATCCTTAAAAAGACAATATCCTTTCTCCCAGAGTCTTAAAAAATGCTTTTTCTTTATATGTTAAGAAGGCTTTATTTTATACATGTCATTTGGTGTAAGTTTGGTAGCATATCTTTTTTTTTTTATTATTTACTGAATCAATGAAAACAATTTGAAAAATCATTGGTACTTTATGAGTGGATAAAACAGGCCTAATTGTTTTTAGCATTACCTTTTTTATTTTTTACAGCTTGCTTCTTATTTTTTACTAGTGTAAGAATATACATCATTAGACTTAGTGCTTTTTTATTCTGCTTCATTGTAGAAAAGATTTAAAAAAATGCAAAACATTAGAATATTTTACTGTGTCAAGTTTTTAACTCGGATAATAAACACTTATGACCCCTAATAATTCAAATGCAAATTTGTTGGTTGAAAGGTCAAATAGAAAAACCATATAGCTACGACTTTGGTTCTAGGGCTTAGTCAAGAGTAATAAGTACTACTTTTTATTGTGCTGAGATTCATTCAGTAATCTGGTATTTACCTCAATTCTGGAAAGAAATGCATTTGTATTAACATATGTCTAAGAGAATTGTTCAGTATATCAACAGCTGTATGTGGGGAAAATAGCATTTAAAAATCCGTAATCTGTATGGGCTCCCAGCCAAAGCTTTGACTGACCAGTTTTGGTTCTTAATTCTGCTAACATTTGATGTCAACGCTCTAATCATTTTGGCATTGTGTTTGTTCATAGGGACAACATGAGGAATAGGATTACAGGGGCTTTGTCTTTTATCAAGAGTTCAAGATAACAGCAAATTTGCTAACAGTTTAACTTATATTTAAAATGTGTCAAATGTTAGGCTTCTGCACTTTGCCAACAAAGCCAATGGACACACATATATTTTTATTTGTCAATTCATTCAGCTTTAATTATTCTTCCTTATTAATTTAAACCTTTTTGTATTAAGAAAAGGTACAAAAAGGGTTTAAATGATGTGATGTAAATTATAAATATCTTTTTATAAACTCTGGTTGGTATGTCATAGGCAGATTGTTTAGTATCTAGAGATGTAGTAAATTATTGTTCTTTTAATGATGTGCTTTATATGCTATTGACCAATATATTAAAATGCTGCCACTTATGTTAGTAATTTAACCTCATCTGCTATATAAACTTTTCGTGTAATGAAACATTATTATATTTTGCACCTGAAATAATTTTCTTTGAGTCTAGTACACATTCTGCTTAACTTTCATTATCAGAGTAATGTTAATTTAGATTTTTAATTAAAAAAATTAACTCATCTAGGTTGTGGAGAACGATTCAAGCATTCGAATCGGCAGTGCTCACGCCATAAGACTGAAAAACTTGTAAAAGATGGCAAGGAAACGATATGTACCGATTTCGAAAATCTCTTTGGAAGAGGTTCAGTGGATATAAAGGTAGGATTATCCAGTGAAATTAGTTAGAATAGACTTTTCTTATTCCTTTTGGTATTTTTTATGTGTGTTGTTAAATTTATAGTAGGCTAGGGGATTTACTCAAGTCTGCCTTCTCATATTTAGCCATGGGTCACCATAAGTCTATCACCGTTTTAGCCTCTCATGAGTTTTTATGTACCTTTTTACTTGTATTACTTTAATGCAACAAAAAGGTGTTATTTTTTAAAGGCTAGCTCTCTATTATTTATGTTTTGTTTGTGGTTGAAGTAAATCTGTCCTTCATTATTTTAAAAAAAGTTCCTTTACACTCTTCATTTACTTCCAAAATCCAGTCTAGTTAATAGGGTAATTTTTCATAACGGCCTCTGTTAATATTTTTATAAGATACTTTTTTTTATTGGGACTTTAATGCTCCTTACCCAAAGAGGAATTCAAGAAAGTAAAATCATGCAGGTAGGTTGCTGAAGAAATGTTACATTCTGGAAAAATATAATTTGTCTTATCGAAACAATACAAGTACTTTTGTTCATTGCTGTGGATAACGATCAGATCTGGAACTTACCCTAGTGTTTAAAGATGAGGCACAATGGTCAGCTAGAGATATCTACAGTGGCTCCCAAAAGTGTTCGTACACTTACGATTCTCAATGAAATAGGGGTCTATCCATTGATTAAAATGAATATTTCAGAATGGGTATTTAATAATAAGATCTATAATCTATTCTTAACAAAACTACATGAAATATTTTGAAAACATAGTAAAACTTTATTTTTAAGAAACCAATAATCCAAAAGTAACAAAAACTTTACCTCATAAAAGTCATCGTACACTTGTAAAAAATCTCTACATATTGGTAAATATTCTAATTTTTCGTTAAATTAATATTTAGTAGGATATCCTTTAGCATCAACAACAGCTTTTAAACGTCTGGGAATAGATTGCTTTATTTCTTTTGTAATTTTTGCATCAATGTTCATCCATTCTTCCACCATAATTGTTTTTAGTTCGCTTTTAATGTGAATGTCGTGTTTTCGTACTCGAACCTCCAGTTCTCTCCAAATATGTTCTATTGGGTTTAAATATGGCGATTGATGTGGTGTTTTCAAAACTTGTGGACAATTATAGAGACACCAGATGCGAACATTGAGAGCTGTATGCTTAGGATCGTTATCTTGATAAAAAACAAAGTTGTTTCCAATACCCAAATGTTGAGCGGATAATTTAAAATTCTCTTAAAATATTTAAAAACAGCATGATTCATTATGCCATCAATAAATACCAAATTTCCTAGTCCTGATGCTGACATGCACCCCCACACAAGGATACCTCCACCGGCATGCTTAACTGTTCCTACTAAGTTCTTGGGATTAAGTTCCTCATTTTTTTTTCTTCTCCATACAATTATACGCCCATCAGCACCAAAAATGTTCATCGGCAAATAAGACATTATTCCAATAGGTTTGGGGCTTATTTATCATTGATAGTACGAAGGGAAGGCCTAAACTTTCTGTTTTTCTCACTCACAAAATATTTTCTATGGGCAGAACGCCCATGTAATCCAGCGATTCTGAGAACTCGTCAAAAAATTTCAGGTAAAAGTGAAGTAGAAAATGTTTCATTGAATTCTGCAGAAACTTTTACAGCACTCAAACGTGAATGTTTCACAAATTTTCTAATTATAAATCTCTGATTACGTTTTGTTAACTTTGCCGGACGGCCTTTTCTTACCTTGTTTTCGATCCAATTTTCTTCTTTAAAGCCGTTTTTTCACATACTGCACAGTAGAATGCGATAAATTAAGTAATATAGCAATATTCCGAACTGACTTACCACTACTATGATGAAAAATAATCAATTTTCGAATGCTGTTTGTTGTTTCTTTACAACTACGAGCCATTTTTAAATAATAAATAGAATATTACGGAGTAGGCAAGCAAAAATAAAGCCAAACGATATTTTAAATGCCACCACAATTCAAAAATAAAAAAGTGCCAGACGATAATTTTAATTATGAATTTATCGGAAAATATTTCAGTGTACGATGACTTTTGTGAGATAAAGTTTTTGTTACTTTTTGATTACTGGTTTCGTAAAAATAAAGTTTTACTATGTTTTCAAAATATTTCCTGTAGTTTTAAGAATAGATTATAGATCTTATTAATAAATACCCATTCTGAAATATTCATTTTAATTAATGGATAGACCCCAATTTCATTGAAATTCGTAAGTGTACGAAAACTTTTGGGAGCCACTGTATATGGGTCAGCAGTTTTCCAAAAGATACTTAAATGTACTTATTATATGTTTCCTTGTAAATGCCTAGTTTTTCTCAAAAAAAAATTGAGTCCTAAAATCTGTAACTACAATTTTCTCTTTAACCAAAATTATCTCTGCTTTTATAGAAGATGAACGAGATTTTGATTTGAGTTCAAACTGCTCTTGTGCGATGAATCTTGGGGCTATGGTATGATGAATCTCTGAGTTTTGGGATTAAATAATATCAATTTAATAATTTAGGGAGGAGATATTTGTGTAAATTTGATGATAGCAGCAATGTATGACCAGCATTCAGTCATTTGGTTCAAAGGAATGTACTCACAATTTCTCCAAAAGTTTTCAAAAAGGAAATTTTGGGGATAGAAAAAGAGAGGGAACTATGGTATTCCAAACTGCAAAGATCTAGGTCCTGAGAGGATGAAATGTCTCACTGTAAGCCTTTTTAGACCCTTGAATCGTAAAAGATGAAATAGAGAATGTAAAGCAACGAAACTTCACAGAAGTTTTGACGAAGTTTAGGAAAAAGAATAATTATCAGCCACATAAAGGTATACAATTCTAAACACAGCCCTTTTAAAATGGTTATCAACAGTATAGATTACATAGAAAAGACTAAAAAAAGCAACAAGTATTTAAATGATTTGTAAAGGATGACGTGATCTCTAGTAAGAAGCAAGAATTTGTTTCTGAAGGAAGCTCTAAAACATCAGAAAATCAGAACATGGTCTGGCCTAGATAATATTCTACCTTAATTTCTTAGGGAACACTGGAACTCCCTGTTACTCTGAATGTTCTGCTTGAATAATACTATAGGTGTTAAATGAGAGTTGTGTCCTTTGTGGGGGGGGGGAAAAAAGTAGTTGTTTGCTTGGGAGAATGGAAACCTGAGGTATCCCTTACTTAAGCAGAAGAACAATGATTACGGTTGCATAATGTTGAATGGCTGCATAGCTATTTCCCTTAACGGCATTTTTGTTTACACATGGAAAATGTGGGCAACAGGCTCACCTGATTTTAGATGGTAATGCTGGTCGATGGTAGATTAGCTAGGGTTCTGGCATTCGGTCCCAGAGCCTTAGGGTTCAAATCCTGCTGGCATGGATGGTTGCAGCCTTTTGAAATGAGTTTAAACTTTAGGTCCTGGTCGAATTAGCCCTTGTGAACATCCCCTCTTTTGATGCTATGCAAGTTTGCAACATTATTTAGAAAATATGTTGCAAACTTAATTATGAAAGCTCTTCTGGCTTACGAGTAACAGTTTATTGAGAGATCATAAGTCAGAAAAGAGAAATTTACAGTCTTAGTGTTCTGAATAGTTATGTTCCCAATGATTTAGATTTAGTTTGCTGTATAAAGAAAAGCTTTACACTCACTAGATTAGAGTGTGATACAATGAAATGATAATAGAATACATATGTACTTTTTGGCTGTAGGCTATTGACATGAGTTTCAATGCCTGGCCGGTTTACATTATCATTATTAGTATATAATAAACTTTTGAAAAATGATATATACCACATATTGAACTAATTGTCTAATATGTAATATGAAATGAAGATTTGTTGATTTTCATGTGAAAACTTATGATCTCACCAATAAAGAACCTTGGTTTAAAGTCTCAGTTTGTTTAGGTTTCTAATAAAAGGGGTTTTAATTAACGTGGTATTTTACTGTGTAAAAAAAACTGTTTCAGTTCTGAAAGTCTCCGATATATTCACAGTCTAGTTATAATTAGATGGACCAATTCTTACGTTGGAGTAATTTTCTCCGATTTAATATTAATAGTCTTGGAAGAGCATTTCCCTCCCTCATTTTTCTGATTGCTACCATGTCATACAGATATGTCTACATATACTTTGCAGTAAGTACAATTTAGTTGCTTTTTGGGGAAAAGGGAAGTCTATTTTTCACAAAGATTGCTGGAACACGAAAAAATTTTGAATGTTTATAATCTTGAAGTGTCTTTTGGAGCAATATTAGCTGATGTTTAAAAATGATAAGTCTTCCTGTGAGCTCTATTCTGTTTCTCTTTTCATCACCTAACATTTTAGTAGCAATTTTATTCTGGTATTTAGAATTTCTATTTGACCTCCAGTATTATAAGTAGGAATGTTATCCTGTCTGAATAGAATTTAGTCTTTGAATTACAGTTTCCTGTTTGCTACTTAGCAAACATTTCATCTGATTCTACTACAATGTCTGATAAATGTAGTGTTGAAATTAGACTTAAATCACATTTTTCAATCTTAAGTCAAGCAACGTGATAAAGGATTCATTATAATTAATAAGCAATTTATTTTAAATGTATGCGAGAGCAAAGAATTAAAAAAATTCCCTAATATAGTCCCGAATTGTTTTTTGTTAAAATGCAGTTCTGCTGAAAATAACAAATAATCTAATGTACTTATAGAGAAAAAAAATTTATTGCTGTTTGAATTTGCATTAAAATATTTTATATTCTATAGCAAACTTTAAGTCATTAATTGTTATATTGGAAAGTGTACTTTTCATTCTAAAGTATTCAATTTTGGACTTTTTTTATTTTAGATATAAAGAGAAGAAATCAACAAAAGAACCCAATAGGCGTATCTCATTCTTGGGGTCAGAAAATTCTGTTGCTAGGAAATATTCCCCAGAAGAAATGGAAGCTGCACATACTTTATTAAAATTAAAATATAGCTAGACTATATAAAGGCTATGTCTGAATTGACGCTTCGAAATACAGTGGAATCTCGATCGATCATTCCCTGAATCATCATTTTCCCATATGTGTCATTTATTCCACCTGGTAACAACTATCAAATTTCTTTGTTATGTTCTTACATCTATCGTTATCCACATTTATCATTCAGTTCAATCTCTCCCTTGAAAAATGATCGATCGAGATTCCACTGTATATCGGACCAGGATATTTTAAAATATTTTCATATCATTTTTTTCCTTTTTTCTTTAACTATGTTTTTTCTTTTTTACTAACTTTTTTCTTTATGTTCATATTTTTGGTCATTTATTCTTACCTAGATGTATTTTGTACATATTTTTGTATTAATAAATTCCAAAAATTAATAAGTTGTCGTCTGTCCCTCAAAATATCTCATATTTCTGGTTACAGAGTTGAAAATTTTTTTTTCTAAGGAAGATTTAATCTCAATTTAAAGTCTAAAATAAAGGTTTTCATGGAGTTAAGTAAAAAGTTTATCATATATAGCACATTTCCTGTCAAATAGCTGATAGATTTATTTAAAAGGATTATATATGTATATGATAAAACTAAGCTCAATTCGATATAATTTTCCTAAAAAAAAAAAAATTAAAGGTAATTTTTGTATACGAAACTCCATTTCTACTTTATATGCGAATCCCATTAAATAAAAGTTAATAACTAAAAAATGAATTAATACGAAAGATATATTGAGTACTACATATCTTAAAAAAAAAAACAATGCAGACAATGATCACAGTTATTTCTTTTAAAAAAAACTACGAATATCTTGCTGAACAACCAGTTTTGCGGAAAGTTCAAAGAAATGTTCATATTTATTCAGTCCACTAAAAACTTCATCAGTGACATTTTCCGCGAATTGAAGTCCACGACGTATTGTTTCAAATGCCAAAAATTGGGAGATTTCATTCTAAAGTGGAATAAAATCTCCCAATTTGTCTTGAAAAAAATTTCAATATATCGAGATTTTTTCGATATATAGAAACAATTTTTCTATGTAATGAACATGGAGATTCGCTAAGAGTTCGATATATAGAAAATTTCGATATAGGGAAGTTCGATATAGGGAGGTTCGACTGTATATGTGTGTGTGAGATTTTAAATTGCCCCCATTGCTCCCCCCCCCCTGCAGCCGCCAATGCAAATTGCCCCTATTGGAGTCACCAATGCCTCCGAGGAGGTGGTTGAGACGTCGATATAGCATTTTTTATCCCAAGGGACCTAAATTAATCTAAGAACACCATGAAAAGATAAAAGTCTGGAACAGGGGTTCTCAAAGTACTCATACGTCATTGGTCCATACGGCTTTCTATGGACTTTGATTTCTCGGATTAAATCTAAATACAGAGCTAAACTTAAGTTTAGCTCTGTATTTAGAAATTGGAAAAAGGAAATTCCGCTGCTATGTGTAAAATAGCACCAGTATACCACGAACTAATCAACGATAAACAGGAGGCTTTTATTATGACAGAAAATTTAATTGAAGTTTAGTTTTTTGATATTGAGACTGATTTTTCAAATGGAAATTTGTTTCTTCTGTGACATAAAAAGTTGTTATATTCGTATGTGTTTTGGGACAATCTAAAATGAAGTCAATGTAAACAGCAATTATTAAATTGTTACATAGTATACGTTTTAATAACAATAAAGCCCTCTACACAAACTGTAATTTTTTCTTCATTTTTTTTTAAAATCTTTACTACCTCATATTTATAGTTATACTATTCAGCGTAATCTAGTTAGAAATATTAAAATTTTTCTGTAGTGTACAATGGTTAACTCAGGTGCGTAACTAGGCATCTAGCGGCACCGGGGCAAGGACGCAAATTGGACCTCATGAAATATTACGACTTCATTTTTTACCCACTATCTTGGGGGCCCCCTTACCTCGGGTTCCCCGGGGCACTGTCCCGGTTGCCCAAGCCTAGTTACGCCCCTCGGTTCAGGGCCTTTTTATCGCATGGGCAAATCGGGACTTTGCCCAGGGCCCCCTGATGATAGGGGCCCCAAAACCCCTTTGGTGTATGTACCTAGTGCTTCTAATAGTATGTATAGCCCATGGATAGTTCTTATTTTTATAAATGTTCGTAAAGGGGGGCCCCCAAATAGCATCTGCTCAGGGGCCCCCAGCGTTCATAATCGGGCCCTGCCTCGGTTAGTTCATAATAAGGGCGCCGCTGGAAATGTTCAGTAGATCAGTGTTTTAAACTTATTGACAATGCCAGTGGCGAACCCAGGGTTAGGGCAGCCCCCCCCCCCCCCCAAAGAAGTAGAAATATTGATTTTGCATTATAAATATTTTTATTCGTTCATCTCGGCCCCCCCCCCTCCCCATGCATTATAAATATTTTTATCCATTCAACTCGCCCCCCCCCCCCCCAAGAAAAAATCCTGGTTGCGCCACTGGACAAAGCAATTGTTCCGATGGATCCCGCCGTAAAAAAAAAATTCAGTTTTGTATCTGCAAAATATTAAGCAAGAACCACAATTAAAATTTGTAAAAATTAAAACAATTTATTGTTAAAAAAACACAATAAATCTAACAGAAAACAAATGGCGAAGTAGACAAGGCAAGTCCAGCCTCAAAACCCATCGAACTGCTGATCTAGTATTCTTCATATACAAACATGGAAATTCCTGGCTGACATGTGGCGCCATCTATATTGCACTCTGAGAAGTAATATTTTCAGCAAGAACATTCAGGAGGCGCGAAATTCTCTCCGAATGTTGGCGGAGACACCGAGATTGTATTTTAGGTACCCAAGTGGTACGAATGGAGCTAAGAACAACGTTAAACACTGTTTTAAACTTCTCGTAAACCTGTAGAGAAGAGTACAAAGAAATATCTTCTGAATGTAAAACAAAGAGGGCACACAGCCCGAGGTTATGGAAAAAGCATTCCCACCGAAAAGAATTTCTAAAACTATTCATAGTCCTGGAGGAATATGCACATCAAAATTTGTAACGAATCCTGCGGGCGCAGTCCCGAAATTCTGTCCGATTTGTCCGCGGAACGCTGCGGAGTCACCTAGATCCCAATTTTTTGTTCGCAGGTGCTACAAAGGGAAATAAGAACATAGTTAAAACATTTTCCTGAACGTCTGGTAACTCTCTTGAGTAGGGGATCTTCACCGCATGGCCCGATTTAGAGAATTCTTGACTATAGGCACAACTCGGGATGGGGGGGGGGGGGGGCTAACACTGATGTGGGCATAAAATTTCCGAAATTGACACACAAAAAAATAATCATGAATCATTGTGAAAGTACCATTTTACCAAGAATTGGCTATTTCAAGCGTAGAATCCAAGAACATTATTAAATAACAAAAAGCAATGCAACATATTAACTTCATCATTAAAACACCAGTACAATGCAACCAGAAAAACTTATTAATCCCTTATACACTATAACATACCTATGATGAACTATACATATTTTATAACTATACATATGATCAGTAGCGTACGCAGAAATATTCAAAGGGGGGTGTTATAGTCCAGTCAAATTAGGTTTTCATTTCGCATTAAATGAAGGGGTTGAGATTTTTTCACGAATGTGTAAGGGTTGGTCCCCTGATCAATGCCTAATAAAGTCCCCTCGATTTCAGGCGCCGCTGGGGGTGGGGTGGGGGTCCAAAGGTCACTTTTTTCAGTTTTCGGCGTTTATCTCGAAAACAGGGTGTGGCACAGAAAATTGTCAAACCCAAAAATTAAAGCTTATAAAATTTCGTTCCAAATGGTATATCCATGTTTGTACCCAAGTGTTACCGTAGACATAGACATAGACATGGTACATTAACGAGGCACCAGAGAGCAGGGCTCCATATCCTCGGTATGGATAATTTTTTGTGGCTATATTTCCGTTCTCAGAATTAAAAGAAAAGTGTTGACTTGAAAGTTAGAATAATAATTAAAATAATAATAATAATAATAATAATAAATAAATAAAAATAAATAATACTAATACTAGCAAAAAATAAATAAGTAAATAATGTGGCAGGTTTTATTTAAAAAAATTACGGTAGCAGACGATTAAGCAAAAATTAGTAAGGATAGTCTTGAGGTCGATCCATCAAAAAAACGCAGGTCAGAACCAGAAGCAACGGCAAATGTAAATTAAAATTTAGATGAGGTTGAGGGGAGAGTTAAAAAAAGGGAAGGAGACCAGGGTGAATAATCAAAGTGGCCTTAGGACGCCTATAGCATTCCCTTGGGTCGTAGTCGGGGAGGTTAGCTATTTCTTCGTTGTCTATTGAATATAATCTATTGTAGAAGTTAGATGCGAGAACTTTAATGTGTTGCCGAATGGGTTCGATTTTCAGATCCCTGTGAATAAGTACGTTTTTAAGGTACCAGGGCGCCTTCTTAATACCGCGGAGTGTTTATTTTGAATTGTCTGCAATCGCTGGATATGGGTGTCAGCCGCTGAGCCCCAAACAGGAACTGCGTACAACAGGATGGGACGCAGTACGGTTTTATACAAGAGTAGTTTGTTATCTAAACGCTTTCGATTCTGGTGCAGCAGGTGGGAGATATCCTTACGGGCTTTAAAAAATTTTCTAATGTTATGTTCAATATTTTTCTTCCACGTCAGTCGACTATCGATGTAAATTTCTAGGTATTTGCCCTCTCTCTCAAAGTGAACCAGTTGATCGCATATTGTGACCGCATACTGATATCCTTACGGGCTTTAAAAAATTTTCTAATGTTATGTTTAATATTTTCTTCCACGTCAGTCGACTATTGAGGTAAATTCCTAAGTATTTGCCCTCTCTCTCAAAGTGAACCAGTTGATCGCATACTGTGATCGGAGGAGGTGGAATTCTATTGTAACTGAAAAAAAAGCTTCAGATTTTGAAGGTCTTAACTTGAGCCTCCACCGTTCGAACCATCGTTCAAGAATTCCAATATGTCTCTGTAGGAACTTGTGCATATATTTAACATTTTGATACTTAGCTAGTATTGCCATGTCATCCGCAAACATGGCTAGTGTAGGGAATGGAGAGTTAGGAATATCATTAATAAATATATTAAAAAGGATAGGTGCTAACTTAGAGCCCAAGTGTTACCGTTTTCGAGATATGAGCCGTTGAATATGAAATTTTTTCAAAAAAAGTGGTAGCGGTTCAGGTATCTCGTCAAACTTCCTCTTCTAACTCTTTCCCCTTCCATTTCTCAGAAAACTCGTGATAGAGAAAGTTGTAGAGCGAAATGTTTCCTTCAAAAATGTATATTTATGCTAATTTATCTTCACCAGGTAAATAGTTAGAGCGTTTTGAAGTTTAGGGGTACTTTTCAACATTTTGCTAGTAAAATGCTCGTCACTCAGGTTTCGTTTCCATGGTCAGTAACTCTCTTAATCACTTTGTATGCTGTTTAATTAGATACGTATAGTATTCATAACCCATATAAATAATAAATTATGTATATCTGTACGTATAATGTATATCTCAAAATATACAGAAGATCGCTTGTAGTACAAAGGAGGAAGTAAGAAAACAAACCAAAATGTATAAAAGTGTCACTAACTCAGATCATTTTGGAAAATTTAGATACCACACCATATGAAAAAGAAGAAGTAGTTCAGTTACTTCTGACCTCAGTAGAAATTACTCCACAACACATTTCCACAAATATCTCACTTGCCAGCATTCAGTGGAAATTGAGCAACGAATTGTCACGTCTCAAAGGTAATGGGCCAACAGCAGCTTTGTGGGTCCAGTACTTTGAAATGGTGGTGTTGATGAAAAAATTTATTGCAGCACAGTGCAACTGGGAAGATCATATGGCATGTGCCCAGCTGATGATACCTTACTTCCATGCCAGCGGGCATTTTCATTATGCAAAGTGTACTCACCTATATGTACAACACATGCTGGGACTAACTCGCCACCTTCAACTTAAACAGGATTTTATAGATCGTGGATACTTCACTGTCGACAGAACTGGAACACCAATGGCTGGTGTGTGGTCTGACATGGCAATTGAGGTGACACTCATGTGTGACAGGAAGAGTGAAGGAGAATTAACACGTGGACGAGGCTTTAGTGATTCGGTGTTGGCGAAATGGGTTGGGGGAGCTAGCACAGCTACAGCAATATGTAGTTCACTTGAGATGTTTTGTGGCGTCTATACTGCAAGAGGGGAACAACATGTTGAGTTTCGAGCATCACGCATAACCACAGGTGATCTAGACAGAAGGAAGCTTGCTCAATGGTTGGCTGATCACCCGCCTTTTGCTGAACGTAATTGTTTGATGTAACTTTCAACGGGAGTAATTGGAACAAGTAACGTCAACTGCTAGCAGTCCTTGGAACCCGGACAATGAGCACTTTTGTTTGGAATGAATTTCTCAGAAGTGAATCAATCCACGAAGGACTCAGTCGTTCCTTTAGCTGCGATGAGCAATATGATCAAAGTTAATGATGAGGTAGTGGTGGTAGAGCCTCTGATGAAATTTCAAAGATCTGAAAGAACTCTGATCACCAAGAAGAAAGAAGGGGATGTAGAGGAGTTGCTAACGTAAAAGTTAGCCCCATAACCTATGTCTCTATTCGCCGAGGAGATAAGGAGAAAAATCAAAAGTTCAGCACTGTCTGATGCTTTCTCAAAATTTAATCAACTGATCAATGTGAAGAACAGTTTCACGGTAATCGATGGCGGCTTCCTGCTTCATAGAGTAAAGTGGAACACCAACACTACCTTCGCCTCCATCTGCGATCAATATGTATCGTACATAATCAACCATTACGGCAGCAGTTCAGCTGTGGATTTTGATGGTTATGAAGACACGAACTCCACGGAAAGAGACGAACAACATCGGAGAGCATCAAGTAAAACATCAGTAGATATTGACTTCAATAAGAACATGGTGGCTGCTGTTCATCAGGAAAACTTCCTTTCCAATGAAAGGAACAAAACCAAGCTCATTACTATGTTAGTTCAGGCCGTGGGTGCAAGAGGTATACAGTCTACTACAGCCAAAGGAGATGCTGACTGCAGTATTATAGTGGGATGCCACCTTTGTGGGAAATCAGTTCATGAAAATTCGAACATTCTACAGAAGCTAAAATGGTAGTGAAGGCTTTGACTTGTTTGAAATTTTTTCCGAAGTATCAGATTGACGGCTTTTAATATATAGGAAAGCAGTTGATGAAATAAATTGTATATAATATATTTAATGTAAGTAACTGTTGTTTGAACTTACTTTTGATAACCATTTTTTGATTATATGAACAACTCTTATACATTTTGGTTTGTTTTATTACTTCCTCCTTTGTACTACAAGTGTTCTTCTGTATATTATGGGATATACATTATACGTACAGGTATACATAATTTATTATTTATATGGGTTATGAATACTATACGTATCTAATTAAACAGCATACAAAGTGATTAAGAGAGTTACAGACCATGGAAAGGAAACTTGAGTGACGAGCATTTTACAAGCAAAATGTTGAAAAGAACCCCTAAACTTCAAAACGCTCTAACTATTTACCTGGTGAAGATAAATTAGCATAAAACATACATTTTTGAATGAAATATTTCGCTCAACAACTTTCTCTATCATGAGTTTTCTGAGAAATGGAAGGGGAAAGAGTTAGAAGAGGAAGTTTGACGAGATACCTGAACCGCTACCATTTTTTTTTGAAGAATTTTCATATTCAACGGCTCATATCTCGAAAAAGGTAACACTTGGGTACAAACATGGATATACCATTTTGAAGGGAATTTTTTAAGCTTTAATTTTTGGGCATGACATCTTTCTTTGCGACGCACCGGTTTCGAGATAAACGCCAAAAACTGAAAAAAGTGACCTCTGGACAACCCCCCCCCCCCTCCCGCGGCGCCTGAAATCGAGGGGACTTTATTAGGCGTTGCTCCGGGGACCATCCCCTACACATTCCTGATAAAATCTCAACCCCTTCATTTAATGCATGATTCGCCGCCATTTTGATCTAATTTGACTGGACTATTACTATGAAAGAGTAGTTTTGAGCAATCAGTGCAAAGCGTAAAACTAATTAAATAATATATGTAATCAGAACCAATGGGGGGGTTATAACCCCCATCAATCCCCCCCTTGCGTACGCCACTGCATATGATGAACCTATCAATCAAATTTGAAAGCATATATAAAAAAAAAATTGGTATTAAAAAGGGTAAAATAAAAAAATTTGAATTGGGAATTTTTCCTTTTTAAAATAAAAATTTTGCCCCCCCCCAACATTCGGGGTCCCCTAGGCCAGGCCTACTGGGCCCCGCGAGGCTTCTCGGGGGGGGGGGGGGGTCTCGTCAAATATCACGAATTTTTTTTCTGCAAGAAACAGTGTAAAATTGCGAGAAAACTGGGTTATATTAAGTAAAACTTGTTTCTTCACTAAAATATGGCTAAATCCTACACAATAGTTCCAGTAGACACTGGAATAATGAATATTCTTTTACGAATTTTAGAAGTTCCTATTTAAGTATTTTATTGTTCGATCTTCTCACTGTGATTGTAGACTACGTTCTTAGTAGTCTTAAATACTAGTCTTAACTAGTCTTAACCCTGCTGTTCTGTTCGGGACAATATGACCCAAAATAAAATTTATACGTTCATAAAAAAATATAGTACAGGGATATTTTCATGAAACTTCTTGACATTGTTGGTAAATAATATAAATATGTACTCCTAGTGGGATTTATGTTTATTTGTACTTCGAAGGAATATTTTTCAATTTATACCTAATGTATCGTTCGGGTCAGTATGACCCAATGCAAAAAATCATTTATTTTTACTCAAACATGTTCCCTTTTGTTTGGAATAATTCAAAAGAAAATAATAACAATAGTTTCTCTAATTTATCCTTTTTCGAAAAGTACTTCATTGACGTATGTGTTTGGTCACATGACAAGAGAGCGTGTGCAAGGTCAAAAAGTTGATACGATTTGCAGGGGACCAAACTATTTGCTCTTATTGCAGCGTTTCTTTTTTTCTGCTGTATTTCACTTTCTGATATACTGTAAAAGAGTTGTGCCTGTGAATGTGAAAAAAAATGGCGAATCGCATAAATTTGAGTCACGCAGGTATAGCTAAACTAATAGAAGCTTCTGACAGCGAAGAAGAAGTATCCGAGTATGAAAATCATACAAGTGATGAAATTGAGAGTGAAAGTTCTGACAACGATTTTGATACCGATATTCAACAAATGAACTATAAAAAGAGAATTCAGTCCAAGAATCGTGAAATAAAGTGGAAGTTTGATCCGCTGCCACATTCTTCTCAATCAACAGCTTCTAATATTATAAAAACTTCTCCATGGGTCACAAGATATGCAACGGCAAGGATAACAGACGTAAAAAGTGCATTTGAGATAGTATTCAATTCTACGAAAACGAAATCATAAAAATGACTAATTTTGAAGAAGAAAAAGTTTACGGGAAAATGTGGAAAAATATCGAAAGTAAAAGTTTTCAAGCATATATTGGATTATTATTTTTAGCTGGTGTTTATAAATCATATGGAGAATCAACAAAAAGCTTATGGGATAAAGAAACTGGCAGAAATATATTTCGTGCGACAATGTCCCTCGAAACATTTTGCACCATATCGAGAGTTATTCGTTTTGATAATAAATCCACTCGTCCAGAAAGAAGAAATTTGGATAAATTAGCGTCAGTGCGAGATATCTGGGAAAAGTGGATAGAAATTCTACCAAAATTATATAATCCGAAAGAAAATATTACTGTAGATGAACAATTAGTAGGATTTCGTGGCCGATGTCCTATCAAACAGTATATACCAAGTAAGCCATCTAAATATGGGATCAAAATATGGACTTTATGTGACAGTAAAACTTCGTATGTACTGAAAACACAAATTTACACTGGAAAAGAACAAGGGTCAAAGCCAGAGAAAAATCAGGGAATGCGAGTAGTGTGTGATCTTACTTATGGGTATTCGGGGCACAATATTACATGTGATAATTTTTTCACATCTTACAACTTAGGACACCTTCTTCTAAAGCCGAAAATGACTATGCTTGGCACCATTAGAAAAAAATAAATCAGAAGTTCCTGAAGAAATGCCAAACAAAGAAGTTCACAACTCATTATTTTATTTTACAGAAGACGCAACAGTTGTAAACTACATCCCAAAAAAGAACAAGAGTGTTATTCTTATGAGCACTTTGCATCATGACAAAGAAGCTAGCAACAGACCTGACAAAAAACCATTAATAATCTTTGATTATAATTCAACTAAAGGGGCTGTGTATACTCTTGATCAACTTTTACACGTACACTTGTAAATAAAAACATATCGCTCGCCCATGATAGTATTCTATAACATGCTTGATACTTCTGCGTACAATGCATTTGTTCTATGGACTTCAATACATAGTGAATGGAACGAAAACAAATTGACCAAACGAAGGCTATTTTTTAGAAGAACTAGGAAAATCACTCATTTTTTCACACATTGCAGCAAGGCCACACCTACCAAGAAGTGAGGACTCAATAAAAATAGTGAAAGGAATACAGAGAAAAATGGAAAACGTACCATTTGGATCTGCTGAGAATACTTCATAGTGTATCAAACGTGCAAGGTGCAAGCTTTGTCCATCAAGCAATGGCAACAAAACTAATATGTTATGCTGCAATTGTAAGAATCACGTTTGCAAATCTCATGTACGATATTACTGCTCAAATTGTAAATAAAGGTATGTTTCAATTTAAAATATTTTTCTGTTATTTTTATAGATGCTTTATATTATTAGATCTATTTTTAAACTTACATTACTATTGTTTAAACCATTTCTTAAATGGCACCTGTCATTTACTGCAAGAAAGGTTAGTTTTCTGAATTGGGTCATATTGACCCGAACGCTACATACGTGGAGTAAATACGAACAGAACAGCAGGGTTAAATAAAAATAATTAAGCAAATTATGTTTTTTAAAATAAATCCAACGCAATCAAGCACAGATTAATGTATTTACGCTAAAAATACGCATTTTGAAAAATCTCACGTGAGATTAGGGGGGGGGGGGGGAGTCGAACCAAATCTCACGACATCTCACCAGGGGGGGGGGAGGGGGTCAAAAATCACCAAAATCGCCTCACGTAATTAATGGACGCCCCCATACCAGGTGGGTGGTGGGTGTTAATACGAATAACACATTTTTCTTTTTGTGGCGGAAGCTCTGGTCACAGCACTTATAAACAGATATTTCAGGAATCCGAAGCTACTGATGAGTTTCTTGTGACGTCACTATAAGGCTGTTAACTCTCTGAGGCATTTTGAAGAAAATTCACAACTATTGATCCATACCAAAGAAAGACAGAGTTCTAATTTACAAAACGAAGGCCAAATTTTTAAAACAAAACTTAACAATTTATTAACAAGAAAAAAATTAAACATTAGACATTTTCGACAAATTCACTTAATTTACGTGCAGATTTACAGTGCGCGCTCCAGGGCCCATTCCGGCCCAAGAAAAAACAGGAGCCTCATGAAAACACAACCGCTTGGGTCGAGGTTCTACGCCGCTCTTCCCAAAGTCTGGATTTTTCAGAAGGGGTGGAGGGCTGGCAGATTATCGGCTAAGTTTCTTCTAGACGCCGAACTTTATTACATTCCGAAACGTTAAGTTGACAGCTTTCGTGGCTGCGTCTGTGAGGGAAACGGATTTTAATCCCCCCACGTGTTCCGAAACTGTAGGAACCGAACAACACATTCCTTGAAAACACGCAGCTGTGTTCCAAGCGCTTGTGGGTTCTTTGGAAAAATAACCTCATCTTTCCAGTACGCTACATTCTGTTTGTATTTGCATTTATGTCCATTGTCGTTGATTGACGGTCAAAATATTTTTTGGCAAAATCCGCGGCCATCATTCACTTTCTATTGCCGACCAGTTACGTTTATTTTCTCAAAGGAAACAAATGAATTTACTATGGCAGAAACTAACAAAGTTTTAGAAGAAGAATCCCAACTTCTTCCAACAACAACTTGTAGTGTTAGCGATACTAAAATTACTGTGAAACACGACCTTTTACTCACTATGACAGATGGAAAAGTATGCCAATGCTTTGACTGACACACGTTCTCCACAAAAATGTTATAGGTGGTGCTAACTCCCAAAATGATGAATGGCGAATTAAAAGATGTTGTTGTTTAAAAAAAAAATTAAGATTTCGGTTTGTTTACTTTGCATGCGTGTATTCGTTCCATTGAGTGCTTGTTAAACATTAGCTATCGCCTATATACAGTGGCTCCCAAAAGTGTTCGTACACTTACGAATTTCAATGAAATAGGGGTCTATCCATTAATTGCAAAATGAATATTTCAGAATGGGTATTTAATAATAAGATCTATAATCTATTCTTAACAAAACTACATGAAATATTTTGAAAACATAGTAAAACTTTATTTTTAAGAAACCAATAATCCAAAAGTAACAAAAACTTTATCTCACAAAAGTCATCGTACACTTGTAAAAAATCTCTACATATTAGTAAATATTCTAATTTTTCGCTAAATTAATATTTAGTAGGATATCCTTTAGCATCCACAACAGCTTTTAAACGTCTGGGAATAGATTGCTTTAGTTCTTTTGTAATTTTTGCATCAATGTTCATCCATTCTTCCATCATAATTGTTTTTAGTTCGCTTTTCGTGTGAATGTCGTGTTTTCGTACTCGAACGTCCAGTTCTCTCCAAATGTGTTCTATTGGGTTTAAATCTGGCGATTGAGGTTGTGTTTTCAAAACTTGTGAATAATTATGGAGTCACCTGAGGCTAATGTAGAAAGCCGTGTGCTTAGGATCGTTATCTTGATAAAAAACAAAGTTGTTTCCAATACCCAAATTTTGAGCTGATAATTTTAAATTGTCTCTTAAAATATTTACAAAAACAACATGATTCATTATGCCATCAATAAATACCAAATTTCCTAGTCCTGATGTTGACATGCACCCCCATACAAAGACACCTCCACCACCATGCTTAACTGTTCCTACTAAGTTCTTGGGATTAAGTTCCTCATTTTTTTCTTCTCCATACAATTATAAGAATACAATCATAAGAAACCAGTAATCAAAAAGTAACAAAAACTTTATCTCACAAAAGTCATCGTACTGTAACATATTCCGTGCTTGGTGTCAAAGCCGACACACTAGGTAGCGTCACACCGGTTATGTATAGTGATAAAACAGCTTACTAATAAGAACTTGTTACACTAATATCAATTTATTAGGGATTCTGGATTAAAATATTTCACGATTAGGTCGTATTCCGGAACATCAATTTACACTAGTAATGTCCGTTGAAGTCTGCGACGCACGTTAAAGATTGTCCATTCGGCTGGCTGGATGCTCTGTCGCTACGGATCGTCGATCGGGCCCTCAGGAAATAAAGCTCTAATCGCAGAAGTCTCAGTTGCTAGGAACGGATTCCAGTAGTCGGAACCGGCTGGAATGAGGCTAACTCGAACTCCAAACGCAATTTGATCTAATTATCACAGAGTAGGGGACGGCTCGTCCCACACTCTCACCAAAGAAGCTAGCGGCTTCGAAACTAGGTAAGATCAATCTTTGATCTCTAAACGACCCTTCTCAGCGAGAAAGAGGTCTTCACCCTTCGGAAACAGGATCGGGATCGGCCTAGGATCTGGATCAGATCTGACAGCAAAAACAGTCTCCGACTCTCCTCTCCTCTCGTCTCCCCCGTAAAAATCTCCTGCATCCGATTTTAAAACTTTTTTCCCTGGCGGGATCTGTAACAACCCCTCTCTTTGATATTGGCCTCTCATAGGCCCGTGGCCCTGGCCCGTGTGCAAAACGATACCTGTTCTTCATATCATTTTCGCACGGTGGATCATTACGGCCTCTCATCATGGGGATGGTCTGCCTTTGTTAGTCTTTTGTGTTATAGTGTCTTCGCTCTAGACATCGGGGCGCCTCGCTATTGTAAGTCGCTCCTCTCCTGCGAGTCGAAAAGCTGACCCTTTTGTAAGCCACCCCTCGGCCGGGGAAAACTATTGCATCTTCGCAGTTCGCCGATGGGCTTTCTCTGTTTCAACCCGAGGTTAATAAATTTCCTGGGCCATAAGGAGGGGAAATGTCACAGTACACTGAAATATTTTCGGATAAAATCAAAATTAAAATTATCGTCTGGCGCTTTATTTTTATTTTTGAATTGTGGTGGCATTTAAAATATCGTTTGGCTTTAATTTTTGCTTGCCTACTACGTGATATTTTATTTATTATTTAAAAATGGCTCGTAGTCGTAAAGAAACAACAAACAGCATTCGAAAATTGATTATTTTTCATCATGGTAGTGGTAAATCAGTTCGGAATATTGCTAAATTACTTATTTTATCCCATTCTACTGTGCAGTATGTGAAAAAATGCTTTAAAGAAGAAAATTGGATCGAAAACAAGGTAAGAAAAGGCCGTTCGGCAAAGTTAACAAAACATGATCAGAGATTTATAATTAGAAAATTTGTGAAAAATTCACGTTTGAGTGCTGTAAAAGTTTCTGCAGAATTCAGTGAAACATTTTCTACTTCAATTTCACCTGAAATTTTTTGACGAGTTCTCAGAAAAACTGGATTACATGGGCGTTCTGACCATAGAACATTTTTTGTGAGTGAGAAAAACAGAAAGTTTAGGCTTCCCTTTGCACTATCAATGATAAATAAGCCCCAAACCTATTGGAATAATGTCTTATTTGCCGATGAACATTTTTGGTGCTGATGGGCGTATAATTGTATGGAGAAGAAAAAAATGAGGAACTTAATCCGAAGAACTTAGTAGGAACAGTTAAGCATGGTGGTGGAGGTGTCCTTGTGTGGGGGTGCATGTCAGCATCAGGACTATGTAATTTGATATTTATTGATGGCATAATGAATCATGTGTTTATATAAATATTTAAAGAGACAATTTAAAATTATCAGCCCAAAATTTGGGTATTGGAAACAACAATTTTTTTTTATCAAGATAACGATCCTAAGCACACGGCTCTCAAGGTTCGCCTCTGGTGTCCCTATAATTGTCCACAAGTTTTGAAAACACCACCTCAATCGCCAGATTTAAACCCAATAGAACATATTTGGAGAGAACTGGAGACTCGAGTACGAAAACACGACATTCACACGAAAAAGCGAACTGAAAACAATTATGATGGAAGAATGGATGAACATTGATGCAAAAATTACAAAAGAACTAAAGCAATCTATTCCCAGACGTTTAAAAGCTGTTGTGGATGCTAAAGGATATCCTACTAAATATTAATTTAACGAAAAATTAGAATATTTACTAATATGTAGAGATTTTTTACAAGTGTACGATGACTTTTGTGAGATAAAGTTTTTGTTACTTTTGGATTATTGGTTTCTTAAAAATAAAGTTTTACTATGTTTTCAAAATATTTCATGTAGTTTTATTAAGAATAGATTATAGATCTTATTATTAAATACCCATTCTGAAATATTCATTTTAATCAATGGATAGACCCCTATTTCATTGAGAATCGTAAGTGTACGAACACTTTTGGGAGCCACTGTATATAAAACAGTTCCATAACTGACTCACTGACATACAACGCACAGACCAAACCGTTGGACCTAAAGGGCTGAAATTTTGCATGGTGATTCTTCTTACAGTGTAGGGATGCACGAAGAAAGATTTTTGAAAAATTCTTCTTAGATTTTTTTAAATTAAATTTTTAATCTGTTTTTGTAACCTTTTTTAAGTTTGCATTTAAAATAATAATTTGGGGGTTATAAAATTTATATCACGAGAAAGATCGTAAAAATTCCTCTAAACTGAGATCTTTTTGAATCTTTACCTCCATTTTCTGATTTTTGGTAAATTTTTTAAGATTAATTTTTTGAAAATTCTTTTATTAAATGCTGATCACGTGATTTCTTATACTGGTACTTTAAATACATTTATCGTCACGTGCATAACAACTAAATAGACAAAAAAAATGTTTTATTCTTGCTAAGGCGGCAGACGATTGGACATTATCCAAAAAAATATTAAAATACAGTAAAAGATATTATTTTCCTCAAACTGTACTATATTAACTGTACTATATTCTTTAATATTTCCTACTACATTTAATTTGAATATTTTCTTCTACATTAATTTGTCTATAAAAATATCTTTTACAATTTTTTTATAAATATATTTTTTTGGTTTTACATCAATTGTATTCATTGATCATCGTATTTATTATAAATAAATATATATATATATATATATATATATATATATATATATATATATATATATATATATATATACTCATGGACAAAAAAATTAGCGCACCAAGAAATAATTGTTGGATCGTAACGAAACTTGCAATGAAGGTACATGTCGGGGAGATATGCAAATGATTAGAAATGCAGCATGATTGCGCATTACGTATAGCCGGTAGAGGGCGTTGAACATCGTACTCTGTGGAGTATAAAACAGGTAACCAAAGCTTGTTTGAGTGTGCTGAATCATTTACAAAGGAAGAGCTGAGATAGACATGCCATTACGCCGTGTTCGAAGACAATATAAGCAGTTGTCGCAGTTTGAGAGGGGGAGAATCGTCGGGATGATGGAAGCTGGGTGGTCAGCTAGGCGAGTAGCTCGTCAATTAGGCCGCTCTGATTGTGTTGTGAGGAGGTGTTGGGACAAGTGGACTCGAGAGATGTCATGTACACGAAGACCAGGCTCAGGATGCCCTCGACAGACCAGTCGTCGAGAAGACCGCCACATCGTAAGAAATGCACGCGTACAGCCAACTGCTTCATCGGCCGCCATCCAGGCACAGGTAGCACCTTCACTAGGGGCCTCTGTGTCTTCTCGAACCATACGAAGGCGCCTGGCTGAAGGACAGTTGGTATCGGGGCGCCCATTACGTATGCTGCCCTTGACGCCCACCCATCGACGCCTCCGTTTGGAGTTTTGCTGCGCACGAGGAAACTGGACTGCAGCGGAATGGAACCAGGTCGTCTTTAGCGACGAATCCAGATTCAATCTCGGCAGCGATGACAATCGTGTTCGTGTGTGGAGAGCCCGTGGTGAACGCTTTAATCCTGCCTTTGCTGTACAGCGACACATCGCTCCCACAGCTGGTGTGATGGTATCCAAACGATAATCCGTCCTTCCCGAAGGTATACGGATGATTTTGAGAGACGACAAATTTCGCAATGGCAATCAGCTTGACTAGGATTATACAATACAAATAAATACATGCAATGTTACACAATTAAAAAAAACCGAAACAAACAAACAACAAAATTATCAATGACCCCAAAAAGGGTAATGAAAGTCCATAAGGTCTTTCATCACAGCCAAAATGAATTTTCTACAATAGTAGTCATTATAGAATTTATGTGGTGACCATTCAGAAATTTCCCTCGGTAAACTCGACCCCAAATCTCTCCATGTTACACAATTAAATAAACAATGTTCTATTGTCTGGACCTCTCAGCATGCACAGATGTCACTCTTCCCAAAAAATCTTCTTTGATATGAGCCCACGCTTCCATTTTGAGTGATAGCTTGATTTATATAGAAATTCGATATTAATCTTTCTAAGGAAACATGAGGGTAGATTTTATGAACCGGTCTCCTCAATTCACTATCGGCTCACCTTTCTTGCCAGACTTTCATTCCATATGCCTTAATCTTTGCCTTTACTTGTTGCTTGGTCATTTTGTAGGTACCTTCAATTATGTCCAGTTCCGTGGCTTCTTTAGCTGCAGTGTCAACTTCCTCATTCTGTCTGATCCCGATATGTGCTTTTATCCAGTGGAAATGTGCTTTTATCCAGTGGTGTGATGGTATGGGGTGCCATTGCCTACAATACACGGTCACCCCTAGTATTATTCCGTGGCACCATGACAGCCCAGCGGTATGTTCATGAAATCCTGCAACCACATGTGTTGCCACTCATGCAACGGCTCCCAGGAGCCATTTTTCAACAAGACAATGCTCGGCCTCATACGGCAAGGGTGTCTCAAGACTGTCTCCGCACTGTTACTACCCTTCCTTGGCCTGCCCGATCCCCAGATTTGTCTCCAATCGAGCATATCTGGGATCATTTGGGACGACGAGTTGGGCATCCCACGAGTTTGAACGAACTAGAGGCAAGGTTACAGCAAATATGGAACGAAATGTCTCAAGACATCATACAGAACTTCTATGACTCAATGCCCGATCGTACCGCATCGTGCATTCGCGCTAGAGGGGGTCCAACGGAGTATTAACTCCTCCGTTCTTTTGCCTTTTTCTCTGAAATAAATTATCCTTTTTCTTTGATTTTCTTATCATTTACTTATATCAAAGTAGTCATTACGTATGTAAAATTTCGTTTCATTTTGACAACTCCTTCTTGGTGCGCTAATTTTTTTGTCCATGAGTGTATTAAAAAATGAAAACAATTATATTAAAAAATAACAGTAGAATTCATATTTCAGTGGTATTCAAAAGTTATACAATGAGAAAAATAAATATAATATAAATAAAATGAGAAAAAAAATAATAGCATCGACTTTTTGTTATGGATCATATTATTGTTAAAAACTATGTGAAGACTAAAGGCATGATCGGAATCTTCAGTTTCATAGTTTGAAAAAGCGTAAAAAGTTGTCTACAAATTTCCGATTTTAACTGAACTTCTATTAACGTAAGGAAAAATAGTTTTGTGAAACGATACGAAAACATAAATTACTGTAAACATAAGAAATTAATTAACGTCATTTAAAACTGTACAAATGAAACAAATAATATAAATACCACATTCAAACTCTAAATTTCTTTCATTTCTCAAACAATATAATAATAACATTTTGTTTAAAAAATTATAACACGTATTCTACAGCTTAAAACTACATAGATTTTTTAATGAAAAAAACATTTCTACATAGAGAGAGGGATGCAATTTTTAAAATCATTGGTGTTGGGTTTCCACACGCAAACAAACACTTAAAAACAATTATATTAAAAAATGAAAACAATTATATTAAAAAATAATAGTTTATAAAAATTTCAACTTACGAAACAACATCAAGGAACCGTTTTGCAAATTTGAAAATGGTACGCAGTCAACCCAAAGCGAATCGATTCCCATTCGAATTTTCACTTTTAACTGGCAAAATATCCCAAAAAATCACTACATCTTGAAATGATTTAATTATGATTAAAAATTTTGAATTAGAAGTTTTTGAAGCTCTTTCTAAGTATGTAACATTTAATCAAAAGGTCTGTTTGTTTACGTTAAAAACGTAAAAAACAGACCTAAACGTTATAAACGTTTGTTACGTTTTTAACGTAAACAAACGAAATTAAAAAAATAATATAATGAAAAACTGTTTTACTGTGAAGAAGATTTAATCAATTCAAGATCTCTAATTAAATTTTTCTTACATTAAGGGCGATGAATGAATCAAGTGAATGAATGACTCATTGTCGTTTACAACCCAAGCGGAGAATATTTCGTCATTCAATTCCCCTTGAAGTTCCGAGGAGGAAATTTGTGTTGCAGTATCATTCTTTAAAATTCTATTAAAAATCGAAATTTTAATATAGAGACTTGAAATGAGGTTCATATGAATGAGAAAGCTTTCATCTTCCAGATGATGTAAATATTTTCTTTGTAAGATAAAAACACGAAGAGCATCGACCGTAGATGCATAAAAGGGTGTAAAAATATCGAAAAAGTGGTTTTAATATTTTGATGAAAATATTAGTCTGTTTTAAATTATTTTTAAACAAATGAGGTCTTTTTTGAAGGAGAAATGTCTGTAGTCTTAGATTGTAAAAAGATCAAAATTCTACGATCATTTTCTGCCGAGATATCGTAATCTGAAGTTAAAAAACATAAAATATCGCACAAAACATAAAATAAAAAATTTTCTAGAATAAAATTTAAAATTCGGGCTTCGAGGTGCACCTTCCCATAGTCTTCACTACCCGTGTGCCAAATTTGACGTCTGTAAGTTTCACAGATTCGCCTGGGGGTCGCATACACACACGCAAACACTCTCTTTTATTAATAAGATATATATATATATATATATATATATATATATATATATATATATATATATATATATATATATATATATATATATATATAGTGCTAGATTTCTAGAAATAGAGGTGCCGGAACGGTAACCTTCCGGGGTGTGGGGGGGGGGATTCCAAATTATTGGCCTGAAAAAAGAAATCGTTGGTTATACAAAAACTTGAACATTTTATTTAATTCCAAATTTTATTTTGCCAGACAAGTACAAAAAAAGTTGATGAATTTAAATACCTTGGCGCTATAATTAATGACAAAAATAAACTAACAACAGAAATTGACAACAGAATCAAAATGGTTAATAAATGCTTCTTTGGGCTGAGAAGACAATTGAGATCTAATCTCGCAAAACTAAATTAAGAATTTATAATACTACCTGCCTTACTTTACGCAAGTGAAACATGAACCTTGAGCATAGACACGCAGCGCTCACTGGACATGTTTGGGAGAAAAATCCTCAGGGCTATCTTTGGGCCAGTGCAGGAAGAAGAACGTTGGAGAACCAGATATAATTTTGAACTGTATAGGATTTAAAGCAATCACAAATAACACAAGTCTTCCGTAGTAATAGATTAAGATAGCTTGGCCATGTTTGGAGAAGCTCGGAAGATAATCCCTTTAAGATCTTGGCATTTAAAAAACGTTAGAGATCCCGAGCTAGAGGTAGACCACCGACTAGATGGTTAAATGACATTGAAAGAGACTTGAAAAGTTTGAAAATTAAAAATTGGAGAGAAGTCGTCGCAGATAGAAGACGCTGGAAGGAGCACTTGGTTGAGGCAGCCAGGGCCTGTAAGGGGCTGTTGTGCTTGTGCTTGTGTTTGAGAAGAAGAAGTTGAAGACAAGTACAAAAATGTGTTGTAGAAAAGCAATAAAAGCAGTAAAACAGCACAGTTTCATGATTGTTTAAGTTTTGTGCCCATCCTAAAAGATTGTCCAAAGCTTCAACATGTTTTCATCGTACTTCTTGTCTCTTGGCCTCACCTTACTCTTGACAGCTAATGCTGAATGGTGTCCAGACACAAGCCAAGAGTCAACATACTTAGTTGGGTCAAAGAAACGAAGAGGAGGTCCATTGATCTTTACAAACAACAGGCCAGAAACTGTTGCAATATTCAGTGATAATCTCAATGGTGTGATAAGGAGGTTCATCTGTGAGAAACCTCTTTCACATTCACTCGACGATATGGCTATCGAATTGATTGACTGTTTCAACGGGTTGAGACTTTCCGGGAACACTCTGAAGTGGAGCTACTCTTGGAACCCTGTAATTAGTTGCCTTTCATTAAGTTTGAACTTGGAGGCAAGTTTCCGCATTTCATTTTCCCCAAACGTTATTGGGACATTTTGAGGCCAGTTTTTTTCATCCATTACTTTGATGGTGTCTTCAAGCTTAAAGTCTTTTTCACTGAGCAGGCTTGTTTCAATATACTTTTTAAGTTTCTCGTAAAACTTTTCGGAGTTCAAAGGCTGGTTGTTTTCCCTACCTTCTTTTTCTTGGAGAAAAACTCCGAAAAAAGACAAGTTGTTTACTGCTTCTTGAGCCATCGATGAGTAAAATCCTGGAACTGATTTTCTTTAGTCAAACAAAGAAGCTGTAATTTTTAACTTTTTGTTAGCATAGCTTAGATCAGCGTTGCGATGTTGCAAAGCTTCACTTAACTCTTAGAGTTCTTGCAATGCATCAGCCATCAAGCCCAGGACTAAAATGAAATTAGTTTCAGTAATCTTTCTGAGGAGGCCTTCAAACGTACTTTTTTCTTTGCTGTCTCTGGTTGGGTCATTTGAAACTTCTTTAAAGTGATGGACTAGTGCTTCATAAGACCTCCAAACGGCTGACACAGATCTGAAACTAGACGCAACCTAACGTGTGCTCAAAACTCTTCCGATTTTTAAAAGTTCTGTCTCTAGTAAACTTGCACAGGTTCGCAGTTCTGCGCTGTTCTTTGGTGAAGCATGATACGCAACATACAGTTTGTCGATGAAGGATTTAAATCTATCAACTCCTGAAACTGACTGAACTACATCAGACACTAAAAGCTCAAGCCTGTGGTTAGCACAGTGCCAAACAATAACAGAAGGGAATTTTACACAAAATAATGCTCCAACACCTTTTTTTTTACCAATCATAGTAGCAACGCCGTCACATGTTAAGCTTGTTAAGTTTTTACTTAAAAACGTGTCAGTTATTCCATTAGAGTGAAGACAGTTAATCAAAGAGTCAAATACCGCCTTAGCAGTAAAACCATCAAGTTCTACTAAATCTAAAAAGACGTTGGTAGAACTACACATACCAGATTTTTGGCAAAGAACAACGAACGTAAACAATCAAACTTGACTTGTTACTAAGGGAAGTTGACTCATCAATTATCAGGCCAATTTTCGTGCCATTCTTCATTTTTTTATTAACAAATGTTTTCTTCATTTCTTTACTTATGTGCAAAGCATTGTTAGTACAGGCTTTGTATGAATGTAAAATGCGACCCATGACAACCCCATTAAGTTCTTGCAAATTAATTTCTGTTTCAAAATTGTGAAAGGACTGATTTTCTTTAACAATCGTATATGCAGTACGAAATATATTTTCAGTAGCTTGTTTTTCGTGAGCACGCTGCTTCAAAACAACTTTCTCCAATACTTCATTTTTACATTCACATAAAATTTTGACAGCTGCTCTATGACCAGCACTTTCTTTGTGTTCATACATTTTTTTCCTAAACAAAGTTTGCTTTTTTTCTTTAGTGTCGCCGTAGCTACTTATCTGACCACTTGCCCACGCTTTTGAAATTTTCATACCAGTTTTCTTATGGACAGATAAAACCCCAACCTTTTCACAAGCACTGCATCCTAACGTTCCATTTTTCACAAACAACAAGTCATATTTTTGGCAAAACTCGTTTTTTCGCGAGTTAGTCCAGCAATCTGGCAAGAAGTCGCATTCAACAGGTGTATCTTTTTCTTTAGGGTATTCTACATTACAGTCAAGCTTTTCAGGAGCCATTGTTTCGCTTGCAGTGTTAGAGTACGGTTGTGAACTAAGGCTTTTCATTTCGCCATCATCGTCATTAACCACTTTGTCATTTGTCATCAATGGTATCGTCACAACTAATGCTGTGCTTGATTCTTTTACTGCCACCCGAAAGTGAGAAAAAATCGGTTAGTTTTTTGCTCATTTCACTTCACAATCTATCGCATTCACACAGACTTGACACTGCTCAAACGCAACTAACCTCAACAACACAACTTGGAAGAAGGGTAGCTGCCTCGGGAAGGTCGATTCTCGAAATGAGGGGTCAGGGATAATCAATACCTCATTTGCAAACCCGCGAAAAGTCAGTGCAGTCCGCAAAAATGAGTCAGACTACCATCCCGTCAGCCGGCCAAAGTCAAGCCACAATACCACCCGCTTCAGTGAAATAGTCGCAGTTCGCTGTACTCAATAGTAACGCTCAACAAGCTACCCTAGCCTCACATAATAATCGATCGTTACGACCTGCGAATGGTTCCTTTACGTGAAGTGTAAAGAGTAGTAGGTCAGGCTCACTCACTAACAACAGAGTAATTTGTGATTAAATAAATTTTTTTAACTATCGTAATTTTTTTTACCTAAAGAGAGGTACCGGAATTCCGTTCCGGCGCGTTCCGCCTCAAATCTAGCCCTGTATATATATATATATATATATATATATATATATATATATATATATATATATATATATATATATATATATATATGTGTGTGTGTGTATATATGTATATATATATATATGTATATATATATATATGTATATATATATATATATATATATATATATATATATATATATATATATATAGAGAGAGAGAGAGAGAGAGAGAGAGAGAGAGGGCGGAGATTTCATCGGGGCAGGAAGAGAGAGATTTGTGAATATACTTCGCTCTACCAATAAGGATTGGTTTCAGTGTAAATAAACCAAAAATGTTTTATTCAGCACTCATTCTACATTTTCTTTCGTCCAATTTCTCTTTAACACTATTGCTCTTTCCTACATCTCCTCCCTACAGAAGATCCCCGGCCCGTAGAACCCCGGCAGGCACCTGCAGAACCCGCTCTCCCTCAGGCTGGTCCTGACGCACGAGGCGTGCTTCGAGCACTGCAGGTCCCGGATGCAGGATGACACCAGGCGCGACACCCTGTCCTCCTCGGCGTTCGTGTCCCGGTCCACGTCTATGTTGAGCACCGCCTCCGAGTCGCTCGCGTTGCCGAAGCTCATGTTCGCCATGGGGTATGCACCGTCGTCGGCTTGTGCACGCCTCGCCTCGTCCTCGCCGTAAGGTCTGACGTAGGTGTACTGCTCGCCTTCCACGTTCGCGTCGCTGATGGCCCTGGCGGTCTTGGGCGACCGCTTCGCGGGGGTGGTTCGCCTGCCGCCAGGCGGCGCCGTGGTCGAGCTGCGACCTGTGACGCGCCTCCTGCGGTACCTGGAAGCTCTGCGGCGCAATTTTTGCTGCTCTTCTTGTTCCTTGTAAGTGAGGGCGTGGTCCGAAAAGGATTTCAGAACGTCTTTGTCTGGAAGAGACAGGTCATAATGTCAGGACATGCAGAACAGTCGTTCTTAACTTTTTTATGTCTACCCCGAGGTCTAAAAATGGTAAGTAACGCTAGTAAAACACATTCTTAGCATATTTTTTGTTAATCATAAGGAGAAGCGATATCTTTGGTGCAGTTTCTATCACGAATACAGAGGCTGTTCGCACATATTTTAGACGATTTTGGTAAGCGGTAATAAAAAATCGTTTGCTGCAAAAGAAATAATTGCAATTGTACTATGTTTTTAAAAGTCAAAATTATCGTCTGCGGCTTGAAAGTTTTGTTTTTATTCAAAATGGCGTTTTTAACAAAGCAGTGGTTCGAAGGCTACATTTATGCTCTTTCCGAAGAGAAATATGCATACTCCGTTATCCAAAAACGATGTGAGAGTCATGGTTTTGTGATATCTAAAGCGTCGATAGGTAATATCGTCAACAAGAAAGGAAAAAAACGTCAAATTGGAGACTCAAGTGGAACAAAAATTCCAAACAAGTATCCAAGGAAAAAACGGACATCTTCGACCATTGCAAAGTTACGTTGTTTGATGTTAAAAGAAAATCCCCCTAGTCAAAGGACAGTTGCAAAATCATTAAAATGCTCGGTGTCCACTGTAAACAAAATGATAAAC
This sequence comes from Dolomedes plantarius, assembly GCA_907164885.2. NCBI lineage: Eukaryota > Metazoa > Arthropoda > Arachnida > Araneae > Dolomedidae > Dolomedes > Dolomedes plantarius. The sequence continues at coordinate 130,639,766 of OU015499.1, read as the reverse complement.
GTTGATTTAAATCTTAAGAAAGCGAAAAAACGCAATGTGCATCGTCTTCTTCCAAATCATATCGCTGAACGCAGGACACGCTTCAGAATTCTATATGAGAAACACTTATCCAAAGAAAAATGGAAAACAATTGTCACAATAGATGAATCATGGGTGTATTTAAATGATTTCAACAAAAAAAGAGCCATTTATTATCATAAAAGGGGAGAAAAAAATTTAAGTACATAGTTCAAAGAATCGAAAGAAAGTTTTTCTAAGGGATTCATGATTGTTGCTGGTTTTTCTTATAATGGCAAGTTAAAAATAAAGAGAGTGGAAAAAATGCAAGATTAACTCCAAATACTATCAGGAACATATTTTATCGCCAATTTTTCTGAATGAAATACCATCGCTTTACCCACAGTGCCATCAATCTGTGAGACTCCATCAGGACAAAGCTAGCAGTCACACATCAAAATCCACTGTAAATTTCCTAAAAGAAATGGAACGAAAAACTGGTATCAAGGCCAGTAATAATTATCCAGACGATAATTTTGACTTTTAAAAACATAGTACAGTTGCAATTATTTCTTTTGCAGCAAACGATTTTTTATTACCGCTTACCAAAATCGTCTAAAAAATGTCTATCTTAAATTTTTTTTCTACCCTTCACTGATATCCCTACTAAATCTCCCGATGTATCACCTATGGATTTTTGTTCTTTCGAACTTTTAAAATCTGCATTATCCAAACGTCGTCCCAAAACCCTTACAGGACTCTGGAAAGCTGTTCAGGAGGAATGGGATAGAATACCTCTTCTGACACTTCAAAAGGCATTATTATCCTGGAAATTGCGGTGTCGAAAGATAGTTCAGAATAAGGGATGTCAAATAGAACATTTAGAACACAAGAATTTTATGTAATTTAGTTTTGTGAATACAATATACATCGTCTAAAAAATGTGTGAACAGCCTCTGTAGTGTCTATCTTAGACCTAGTTCAAAACAATCAAGGAGTAAGAAGAAGCGATGTCTAGCGCAGTTGCAATCGAAAAGAGCGTGTATCCATTCTCAAGTTTTTATGTTTAGCCCCCCCCCCCCCCCGGGGCCTAAAAAGGATAAGTAACGCCAGTAAAACACATTCTATGCATATTTTTTGCTAATCATAAGAAGAAGCGATATCTTTGGTGCAGTTTCTATCGCGAATAGTGTCTAGCTTAACCTAGTTCAAAAAGAACCTAGTTCAAAAGAAGCGATGTCTTCTTTTTACTCCTTGGCGAAATTTCATTTGTCAAGAGCACCTAGCTTAGACCTAGCTCAAAAGCACTCAAGGAGTAAGATGAAGCGATATTTTTGGTGCAGTTTCAATCGCCAAGAGTGTCTAGTGCGGAGACGAACCAGACCAAACTTTAAGTGGCAGTCCTCTTTGTGGGACTGCAAGTGTAAACGTCAAGCTGAAGAAGATTTTCTCACTTTTGGTAAGTTCTTTGACGAGGAATCTCTTCTTGGTGGCATGCATGCCCTTGTTGGTGTAGACGGAGCAGGCGAGCACCCCTTCCTGCTCTTGTCGCAGTTCGGACACTCGGAGCGTCTCCCCTGTCTGGCTAACCCTCATGTTGCTGGGCAAGCTAGCAGATTCACCCTCCTTCTCCGTGTACCAATGGTAGGTCATAGATTCCAGCGGCAGCGTCACATAGCTCTCTATCGACAAGTCCAGGGTCTCGCCGATGTAAACGAATCCAAGGTCTGCAAAGAAAGAGGCAACTATACATATCGGTTTTCTGGAATCATTTCAGGGTAGAATCACTGACGTCTAAATTTATAGTACTCTAGAATGATTAACCGAAATAGTTTTGTAAATTGCACTATTCTCGATGCCGAATAAATTTTACGCTGTAAATTTTCAATTTATTTGGCAGAAAACACTTATAAAATCACGAGCATTCAGTAATGAAAATGCATACTGTCCGACCACAGTACGAAGAACCACGGTTGGCATAGTGCCAAGACGATTCTATTCACGCTGTAGGTAAGGCAGCTGAGGAAGGAGGGGGAAAAGTCTCGTATACTCTCGACATTCTTTAGAATCGGTTACTAACTGCGCTTGCTTGCTTTTTCCTCGTCTGTTATTTTGATTATTATATTAAAATTAATGGATCCTTTACCCAACACAACTGCTCGGAATAAGCCGTTCCGTAGTGATTGTAAACGTATAATACACAATGTAATTAAATTGTGTGATAAAGAAGCACTAGAAGGAAATGTTATTGTTCCACTTTCGCAATCCCTAAAGAGAGCTAGTGAAATGACCGTGATATCAATGGCCAGTGTAAAAATAATACGCAGAGAAGCAAAGGGTGAAGAAACTCCAAAATTTGAATCTCCGAGGAAACGTCAGAAAAAAAAAAGAGCCACCAAAAACGTAGCTTTAGATAATTTTGATTGTGATGTAATCCGAAAACATCCACTCCTATAAAACTCCTATTTTTTAAATAGATTTGCTTCTTTCTTTTTATTATTTTGAAATTATTATTCACATATTCGATCAAAAATAAAGTTTTAAAAAATAACTTTAAAATTGCGGACAAAAAGCAGTCTGAAATACATTCCGTATTTCACAAACAAACACATCCGAAAATATGACGTTTTCCCCTATTTTCTAAGTAGACTAGCTTTTCTCGCGCATGCGTAACAGCTTCCAGGGACCTTGCTTCCGTGGTCGGACAGTAATGAAATATCCTGAAAAAAAGTTGTTTTGCTTATTGTTGCGTTTCGTTTTCAATACCAGCTGACGAATCAACTGATGCCGCTCCCCTTGTCTGGGTTTTATTCCCAACAGACGACGCTCTCCTTTTTTGGGATTCGTTTTCGAAACCAACCGATGGTGTTCTTCCTGTCTGGGTTTCGTTTTCATGGCCTGCTGATGATGATCCTCTTGTTTGAGTTCAATTTCCAGTAGACGACACTCTCCTATTAGCAGTAGACGACACTCTCTAAGATTAATTCTATTGACAGCTCCTTAAATGCTGATCCTCCAACAAAAACGGTATTTTCAGGTAACCTGAACTTTCCTGTACCTTGCGATACGAATCAGTTTATAAATTGTGTCCTCCAAAGGAATTTAAAAGCGTTTAAACACACACACACTATATATACAGGGTGTCCATAATAAAAATTCCACTTTCAAAAGGCTGCAAAAAAAAAAAAAAAAAGAATCACTAGTCAGAATGACTTCAAATTTGAACTGAATATACTGGAAGAAGGAGGAAACGATTTGGCATAATAAAAAAAAGTTCCAAAATGTTACAGTGCCATCTATTGATACATTTTGGAACTTTTTTTTATTATGCCAAATCGTTTCCTCCTTCTTCCAGTATATTCAGTTCAAATTTGAAGTCATTCTGACCAGTGGTTCTTTTTTTGCAGCCTTTTGAATGTGGGACTTTAATTATGGACACCCTGTATATATATATATATATATATATATATATATATATATATATATATATATATATATATATATAATTATATATATATATATATATATATATATATATATATATATACCGGGTGCGTTATAAATTCGTGCAAAGTTCAAAAATTCGTAATAAAAGAAATAATGCTCGGAAAAATTTTCTGTTTTCGCGAATAGGATTAGAGGGACATTGGATTTTTTTTCCATGTAAAAAAAAAAAGTTTCCAAAAGTAACCGAAAGAGGGCGCTTTTGCGTGACCACGTTAATTCTGCATTGCAGGAAAGACATGCGCTACCTGTTATCGTCTTCATGCAGGATGGTGCCCCGCCCCACATTTCCCGTGATATCAAGACGTTCCTGTTGGAATCTTTCACTGAAGATCGAGTTCTGTAAGTCGCGGTTGTAAGGTTCAGTGGCCCTCACGATCACCAGACTTGACCCCGGCAAATTTTTAGTTGGGGGGGATACTTAAAGTCTCATGTGTACCGGGGCTCCCCAACCACTTTGGTGGAACTGTAAAATGTCATTCGACAGACAGTCGCTGCCATCGACACTACAATCCGCTGCAGTGGGCTTAGTGACTTGTCTATTACCTCACTTGCCTATTACCTTGTGCTGGTAGTAATGCTGAACATCTGTTACTTTAAAATAAATGCTCAGTCTCATGTTATTGTGATCTGTTTGATTTTCTGTTTGAGTTTGCCTGATTTGCAAAAAACTTCTCAGTATGACGTGTGAGCGCCCTCTTTCGGTTACTTTTGTAAACTTTTTTATTTTTACATGGAAAAAAATCCAATGTCCTTCTTATCTTATTGGGGCAAACAGAAAAATTTTCCGAGCATTGCTTCTTTTATTATGAATTTTTGAACTTTGCACGAATTTATGACGCACCCGGTATATACATACATATATATATATATATATATATATATATATATATATATATACAGTCGAACCTCCATATATCGAACTTCCCTATATCAAAATTTTCTATATATCGAACTCTTAGCAAATCTCCATGTTCATTACATAGAAAAACTGTTTCTATATATCGAAAAAATCTCTACATATCGAAATTTTTTTCACGACATATTGGAAGATTTTATTCCACTTTATCATAAAATCTCCCAATTTTTGGCGTTTGAAACAATACTTCGTGGACTTCAATTCTTAGAAAATGTTCCTGATGAAGTTTTTAATGAACTAAAAAAATGCGAGCATTTCTTTGATGAACTTTCCGCAAAACTAGCTGTTCAACAAGATATTTGTAGTTTTTTTTTTTTAAAAGAATGTAACTGTGATCACTGTAACCACTGTCTGGATTATTGTTTTTTTAAAGGTATATAGCACTCAATAAATCTTTCACATTAATTCATTTTTTAGTTATTAACTTTCATTTAATGTGATTCGCATATAAATTAGAAATGGGAGTTTCGTATACGAAAATTAGCTTTAATTTTAATATTTTAGGAGAATTATGATAAAACTAAGATCAATTCTATATATCGAAATTTCTATATATCGAATTTTTTTCCGGCATTTTGCTACTTCGATATATGGAGGTTCGACTGTATATATATATATATATATATATATATATATATATATATATATATATATATATATATATATATATATATATATATATATATATATATGTATGTATGTATGTATGTAAATAAATATATATATACCAAATTCCCCCCCCCCCAAATAATTTAAAATTTTAAAACATTATTTGCATTTAAAAAATTTTTTTTCGAATGCGGAGGCACTTATCGCTGGACATTCGCCTGTATGTACACCGTGAAACTGCTGGCCATTCATTTAAGGGGGCGCCCTATAGGTGGCCAGCATTACTCCCTACAAGTGACGAGACCGGCACACTGGACCCCGCACCTCCAGAGGTAAATTTTGGGAACTTGAAGGACATTGCAGCCACGACAGATTTTTCGGGCATCAGCCGCCATTAGTGTACACGGCGGTGGATTTGTCTGCGACTGGCATCGAGCCAGTGACGTTCAGATAACTGGTTCGCTGCCTTTGCCATCTGGGCCACCGCACACTCTTTTTTTAAAAAGCCGTAAAATGTCCAAATGTTTCTAATTTATTACATGTTTTTATTAACTCGCTTTCTTGTTTGTTTGTGTTTTTGTGTGTTTGTCCAGTTCAAATCTTGCAATCGATTTTTAACTAACTTGCCGACTAGCTAGACATTTGGAACTTTTAGAATAGCTCAGAACACGATGACAATACTTTATTTTAATACTTTTAGCCATCTTTTTTTAGCAGAATTAAATTAATTTTCAGTTATTTTCAGTTAATTTTGTTTTGTAGACTGGTGCAGCTATCTATCGGCCGGGACGGGAACGAAAAGTTAAACACAAGTTAACTTCCAATTAACTTCATTTTCTTTCAAGTTGATGGGATACTTCATCAAAAAATTTTTATAAAAGTATTTATTAATACATAGAATTGTCAAATTTATATGATTCAACAGAAAATTTAAAAACATGGCATATAAAAAGTTATATTTTATCTTGTAATTATTCCTCTATTACTGATTAAAATTTTTAAAAAAATTTAATTTAAAGAAAAAAACTTGAAATCCAAGTCGATTATCCTTGGAGACATTTTCTCCATGGGTTAACATTGAAATGAGCGAATGCAATAGGGATAGTACAGAGCAGTCTTAACAGACTAAATTCACAGAAGTATAATACTCCAATAAACAAAAAAGTTCAATAGAATACCAGGGTAATAATCAGGTGAAAATACCATTTTTATTGGATTATCTGCATTTATGGAGCTATCAATAGTAGACACATTTTTCCCATAGGTTAACATGGAGGGGAAAGAATCCAATAGAGTTAGTACACAGCAGCCTTAATTATGGAGTTAAAAATAATACAGTAACCACCGCTTATAGTGATCACTGGTTATAAGAATCAACCGTTTATAAGAATCAATATCGCGAAAACAAAAACAAATGAATTATTTCCATGTTAAAATTTTCGCTTTAAAGAATCAATCCACCGGTTTTAAGAATCAGTTTACACTCTTCGCTTTCCTTTCATTTTTCAAAAAAAGCTACTTAAACCCTCAAAAGGCACGAAGTTCTTTCTTTTTTTTTTTAAGAAAGATTGATAAGATGGGATGGAATATAGTCGTAAAATTCACCCCTTTCTTTATTAGACGTAACATAATAGTTTCCCCTTAAATGCTTTACCACAACACTGTCCTATTAGCTTGACCAGGGGGCAACTTTACCCGTCCGAGTAAATCTTCGTCTGAGACTATAAGTATTGAAAGAGGTATAAACAGCTTTCTGAAAATTTCATTACGTAAAACTACCGTAGAAAACTTTTTCTTGCTCCCTTCCTGTAGTTGAAATGTTAAAACTGTTAAGCAGGTATGTTGTAACTTGTAACAAATATTGTATTTTTTCTTCTCTTACTATAATCATGTGTATCTAATTATAGGTCTAAAAATTAAGTTTTATTTTTAAAACTATAAAAAATAAGTTTAATAAAAGATAGTTAATGTAAATTAAAGAGTATTTTATGGTAAATTATCTAATATATGTATATATAGGTGTGTGTGTGTTCCTGTCCAAAAACCTAAATTTCGGTTATAAGAATCAACCGCTTATAAGAATCGAAAACAGTAATAACAAACGTGATTCTTATAAGCGGAAATTACTGTAGTGCCAAAACTGTACTGCGCAAACCTACTTTCCTGTTCCTGTAAAAGTATTTTTCCCTTGGGAGTAGTGATGTAGTTGAGAAACTAGCATTCGTTGTTTTTCTCTTCCTAGTATCTGCGGATATCAAGGACTGATCTTTAGGCTGCCCTATAAGATAGTAGCCCTATAGGATTCATCCATCTCAATGTCAACGTAAGTAGACTTGGGTTGATAGAATTTTTTTAACTGTAAACAGAAAGGCATTTTTGACTCTGCTGTCGTTTTCATTTGAGAATTGTCGCCCATCCGGTGGAAATGATGTGCGGTATTTGCCCACGTTGTTTGGCTGATACGTTTTGGCTACGTTTGGCTGTTTTGGCTACTTTAAAATGGCTGTTTTGCATGCAAAATTTCGGAAACTTATTTTGGTTGCTGTATTTCAAAGGCCAATCTTTTAGGATTTTAAAACCGCTTTACTTTTATTCTTACGGTCATTGGACGAGAACTTATGGCCAATTTAACATTTTCCTTAAGGGGTGGGATAGCATGTATCCCAAGACTACGGGATTAAGAATGAATATATATATATATATATATATATACATATATATATATATATATATATATATATATATATATATATATATATATATATATATATATATATATATATATATATATATATATATATATATATATATATATAAGAATAAGATGAAAGAGAAAACCAGTAATAGCTCTAAAGCTACTTGCAGCCAGGAACAAATAACATGAAAAGAAAAGTATGAATAAGGTTTTTGACAGTATTTCTTCATAGCGGTGTCAATGCTGTCTAAAAACCAATGGATTGTTTCCGATGAGTATGATCTATACAATAAACACACTCAGACACCGTACAATCCATGATTAACAAAAGAATTGATTAATAATTGAATTTAGTTTGAATAAAAGTACTTAACCAAAGAACACCAAGCCTTGCGCTAGTCAGAGTGGAAGTTAATTACTTGTAACCGCAAGATGACTAACGTCACAAAACTTGCAACCATTGAGGTAGTGGATTCTCAGTTACAGACTTACTTAGGTTACCGTATGTTAGGACTATTATTCCCTTAATTATTTAGTTTTTTATTATTATTACTACTAAGAGTTAATTTTATTATTATTTTTATTTTTACTTATGATTTTTATTTTTATTTTTAGTAGTTATTTTTTCTATTTTAACCTATTGTTATGTTTAACATATTAATGCAACAGAACAAACTATTCATTAAAACAAAAACAACCAATTATGTTTTTGGATAGACTTACGGGGTAATTATTCCGAGTTAGCACAGCTTTCAAGTCTATAATATGCTTAATCCTATTACATTACATACCTATACATACATATATATATATATATATATATATATATATATATATATATATATATATATATATATATATATATATATATATATATATATGTATACATATATATATGTATACATATATATGTATACATATATATATGTATATATATATATATATGTATATATATATATATGTATATATATATATATATATATATATATATGTATATGTATATATATATATATGTATATGTATATATATATATATATATATATGTATATATATATATATATATATATGTATATATATATATATATATATATATATATATATATATATATATATATATATATATATATATATATATATATATATATATATATATATATGTATATATATATATATGTGTGTGTGTTCGGTTGTTCGTTCGTTTGTTCGTTCGTTCTAATGGCGCTTAGTTGTTTTTTAACGTCCTTCGAAACAATTTTATGAGATTGTGTTGTCCTGTCAACGTGAATTTAAAACAGAAACTTACCACTTTTTTGTGTGTGTGGCTATTTTAATATTGGAGATGGAGGAAAATGAGCAACATTTTCAGCCTGTTATTAGGTTTTGATCAGTGTGCGTTTTGGGGAGATGGATTTATGAATTTGCCTAGGAGATGATAGATGTCAGGGGAACATGTTATTCAATAAGGTTTTTGGTGAAAATAAAAAATATGACCTTTTAATTTTGTTTGAAAACCAAACGAAATTTTTTGGCCAACCTAACAGCATAGGGAAAAACTTATTATGGAGAACAATAATTTTTTTTTTTCAATCTACGGGCCTGTTCCCATAGAATCCGTCAGCGTTAGCGAAACATTTTTTAACCAATCACATACTAATCATTAAAACATTTAACCAATCAGCGCCAACAGAATCTTTAACACTTACGCTGACGGATTCTATGTTAACAGGCCCTTAGTTGTCCATTATTATTCCTCGTCAGTGTTTGTGACGTAACTTCTCTTAAAACTATCCTTCAGAACTTGAGCCACTTCCATACCTAGTCGAAATGAAGGTTCTTAACTGAATATTTCAGTCTGTTCGGTTATTCATAATTAGGAGAGTAGTCAAGAATCCGAGTTGGTTAATCCTCGTCATTTTGTGGCGTAACTTCTCTTAAAATTATCCTTCAGAACTTGAGCCATTTCCATGCCTAGTGGAAATGAAGGTTCTTAACTGAATATATCAGTCTGTTCGGTTATTCATAATTAGGATAGTAGTCAAGAATCCGAGTTGGTTAATCCTCGTCATTTTGTGGCGTAACTTCTCTTAAAACTATCCTTCAGAACTTAGCCATTTTCATGCCTAGTGGAAATGAAGGTTCTTAACTGAATATATCAGTCTGATCGGTTATTCATAATTAGGATAGTAGTCAAGAATCCGAGTTGGTTAATCCTCGTCATTTTGTGGCGTAACTTCTCTTAAAATTATCCTTCAGAACTTGAGCCATTTCCATACCCAGTCGAAGGTTCTTAACTGAATATTTCAGTCTGTTCGGTTATTCATAATTAGGATAGTAGTCAAGAATCCGAGTTGGTTAATCCTCGTCAGTGTTTGTGACGTAACTTCTCTTAAAACTATCCTTCAGAACTTGAGCCACTTCCATACCTAGTCGAAATGAAGGTTCTTAACTGAATATATCAGTCTGTTCGGTTATTCATAATTAGGATAGTAGTCAAGAATCCGAGTTGGTTAATCCTCGTCAGTGTTTGTGACGTAACTTCTCTTAAAACTATCCTTCAGAACTTGAGCCACTTCCATACCTAGTCGAAATGAAGGTTCTTAACTGAATATTTCAGTCTGTTCGGTTATTCATAATTAGGATAGTAGTCAAGAATCCGAGTTGGTTAATCCTCGTCAGTGTTTGTGACGTAACTTCTCTTAAAACTATCCTTCAGAACTTGAGCCACTTCCATACCTAGTCGAAATGAAGGTTCTTAACTGAATATATCAGTCTGTTCGGTTATTCATAATTAGGATAGTAGTCAAGAATCCGAGTTGGTTAATCCTCGTCATTTTGTGGCGTAACTTCTCTTAAAACTATCCTTCAGAACTTAGCCATTTTCATGCCTAGTGGAAATGAAGGTTCTTAACTGAATATATCAGTCTGATCGGTTATTCATAATTACGATAGTAGTCAAGAATTCGAGTTGGTTAATCCTCGTCATTTTGTGGCGTAACTTCTCTTAAAACTATCCTTCAGAACTTAGCCATTTTCATGCCTAGTGGAAATGAAGGTTCTTAACTGAATATATCAGTCTGATCAGTTATTCATAATTAGGATAGTAGTCAAGAATCCGAGTTGGTTAATCCTCGTCAGTGTTTGTGACGTAACTTCTCTTAAAACTATCCTTCAGAACTTGAGCCACTTCCATACCTAGTCGAAATGAAGGTTCTTAACTGAATATATCAGTCTGTTCGGTTATTCATAATTAGGATAGTAGTCAAGAATCCGAGTTGGTTAATCCTCGTCAGTGTTTGTGACGTAACTTCTCTTAAAACTATCCTTCAGAACTTGAGCCACTTCCATACCTAGTCGAAATGAAGGTTCTTAACTGAATATTTCAGTCTGTTCGGTTATTCATAATTAGGATAGTAGTCAAGAATCCGAGTTGGTTAATCCTCGTCAGTGTTTGTGACGTAACTTCTCTTAAAACTATCCTTCAGAACTTGAGCCACTTCCATACCTAGTCGAAATGAAGGTTCTTAACTGAATATATCAGTCTGTTCGGTTATTCATAATTAGGATAGTAGTCAAGAATCCGAGTTGGTTAATCCTCGTCATTTTGTGGCGTAACTTCTCTTAAAACTATCCTTCAGAACTTGAGCCATTTCCATGCCTAGTCGAAATGAAGGTTCTTAACTGAATATATCAGTC